>PVJI01003672.1:0-120289 GCA_004026765.1 Micronycteris hirsuta
GTGGAACACAGATCACTCCTTCTTGGCATGTAGTTAGCATGTCACTAGTTAGATGTGAACAGAACTCTAGTAAAGGGTCTGCATGTGTAAAGACACATAAGTAGTCACTCAGCTGTTCTAAAAATATTGTCTCCTTTATTAATGTTACCTTTGGAATAAATTTGTTTTGTTAATTATCTCATAAGTAATTCAATTTCTGGAATAAATATAAATATACTCCATTTTATAACAGAGTTTCAAAACAGAAATAATAATAATATTCAACCATGTATCGGCAACTGAAATCTGTGCCTATGGCGCACAACTGATGAGTCTCACTCGTACAGTGGTTTTCGTTTTAGTTTTTTGCTAATGATAATAATTTATAGCTAGGCAAGTCTTCATAGTTTTCAAAGTATTTGCACATATTTTTTATTTGATTCTCATAGAAATTGTGTAAGGTTCTTGAGCAGGAGGGGAATTTCCTTCCACTTTATGTCTGTCTAGAGAAGCTAAGACTTAAAAGGGTTTATGGGTGATGGAGTTGAGGCTAAAATCCAACCTTTCAGCCCCAGTGCATCTTCATTTCCTCTACTTAGTGCTGCCCTTAACCACATACAATAGTTGTAAATCAGATTATAAAATTACCCTTGCTTTACAAATATGTTAACCTCTTAAAGATAATACTTATATACAGAAAATGCATGTGTTTAAGGTGATCAAAATATAAATGGATACATTGTAACAGATGTGAAACAAAGTCACTCCCTTGTTCAGAAAATAGACACCTAAAAATTAGCTTTAATTAAATAAAATCATTGATGGAAATAAGAATTCTGAACTGTTTTGTTGTCATTTAAAGAAGAACTAAAAAGTTAGTCAACATCACATGCATGCATGCATTCATTCAGTCATTCAGTCATTCATCAAACTTTGGCATGCAATGATTCCTCACAGGTAGATGCTCCTGTTTTAAATGTTTCAGTACCTGCCTATTACCAAAGTACAGCAATATGATGTGAGCAGCCTATGAGCAAAATAAAGATAAATAGGCCGTATGCTTTGCAAAGATGGTCAGGGTTGGTTCCTACACATGATTTAAATGAATTTCAAGGGAAGATATTTCTTTCAGGCAGAAGATAAAGTGGGATGTGGAATCACATGAAATGCTAAATGTCAACTCCCTTCTTTGCCAATTTGTACCATTTTTGCCTAAATATCTCTCCCAGTACTGGGCCCTGAACTATTAGGGCAAGCAAATGTACATGCACACAGAAAGGCACAGGATAATATGAGTTAGCTAAATGATATACCTTGTGATTGAAATGAGTCAGAAATTTTGAACCTGTGTTTCAGGAAGAAAAGAAAATAACTTGTGGAATGCTAACTTGCACTACAAGAGCTACCCAAAGGGCTTTATTTTTTTATTTTATTTTTTGTATTGCTCTTCAGTTATAGTTGTCCCCATTTTTCTCCCCATTGCTCTCCCCTGCTCCACCCAAACCCCACTTCCAAAGACATTCCCCACCCCATTGTCCTTGTCCGTGGGTCCTTTGTACATGTTCCTTGACTTGACCCTTCCGCTTCTTTCCCCATTATCCCTTCCCACCTCCCCTCTGGTCCTTGTAAGTTTGTTCTTTATTTCCATGTTTCTGATTCTATTTTGTTCACTTGTTTGTTTTGTTAATTAGGTTCTACTTATAGGTGAGATCATATGGTATTTGTCTTTCACTGCCTGGCTTATTCACTTAGCATAATGCTCTCTAATTCCACTCATGCTGTCAGGAAGGGTAGGAGCTCCTTCTTTCTCTCTGCTGTGTAGTATCCATTGTGTAAATGAACCACAGTTTTTTGACCAACTCAGTTACTGATGGCACTTAGGCTGTTTCCAGCACTTGGCTATTGTACATAACACTGCTAGGAACATGGGGGTACACAGGTTGTTTTAAATTGGTATTTCAGGATTATTAGGGTATAATTTCAGCAGTGGAATCACTGGATCAGAAGGCAGTTCTATTTTTATTTTTTTGAGGAAATTCCATACTGTTTTCCACAGTGGGTCTATATGTGTTGCTTTTCTTACTAAACAACTCCATGAGGGTAGAATGGTATGAAGGCATGAAGGCAGGTCAGAGATCACTTGCCCCATCCTTCTTTCCTACTAAGGAGAGCTATAAGGTGACTCACTCGGAGCATAAAGCACATTGTGACAGGGTCACTATTAGAACACAAATCTCCTGCCCTGGCTTGTATAGCTCAGTGGATTGAGCACAGGCCTGTGAACCAAAGGGTTGCCGGTTCAATTCCTAGTCCTGGGTTGCAGACTTGATCCCCGGTAGGGGTCACGTATGAGGCAGCCACACATTGATGTTTCTCTCCCTCTCTTTCTTCTTCCTTTTCCCTCTCTATAAAAATAAATAAATAAATAAATAAATCCTTGTAAAAAGAAAAAAGAACATAAAGCTCCTAATTCTAGTATCATGCTGCTTCCCTGATAGAGCACAAATACGTCCATGTGGTTCTTAATGGGGAGACCACAAAGACAAGTGTTCATGCTCAGAGAAGAAAGGGGAAGCTATAGTGTCACCTCTGCAGACAGATTTTGTATGTGATTTCACCAGAGTGAAAAAAAATGGTGACAAAACATTTTGGTCAATTCAGTATTTCATCATCTGGTAACCAAAGATGAAAATGCAGTAATGTTCAAGTTTATCAGCAAAATTCTTCTTTTCTTCCAAACTCAAATCTTTTGACTACAATGGGAAAAAAGAGGTAATTTTCTAGGATGGTTTTCTAGATAATTAGAACAGCAGCCCAAAAGCTTCTCATTTGTCAATTCTAAATTACTCAAAGAAATGCTTTGACAGTTCGCTGCATCATGAGCACCCAACCTAATGTGTGGGTCTATCCAGTGAAGCCAACTCACTCTAGCTAGTGCCCAGTCCCCTTTTTCTCAAAGTCAGATTTTTAAAGTCAGGTCCAAGTAGCTTGTATATTTATGTCATTGGAGTAATGTTCTACATAATTAATAAAGTTTATTTTCAGTTTAGAAGACAGCATATAAATGAGGGGCATGGAAATGAAAAGTGGCCAACTCTTAGTCATGCAGCCTACCAATGGAGGAAAATTAAAGCTGCTTTGGAAGTCTTGCTGAGGCCAGAATATTCTGCACAGAGGTCTTAGTGTTTTCTTAAAACTGAAGATAAATATTCACAAGGGGCAAGGGTGATGAGAAATGCCACATCAACCTTTGTCTTCAAGGGAGTTGCAAAACAAGCCAGAGACCAATAATTCTCTCAAATGCTGAAGAAAAGGACTTTGTCTCACTTAAAAAGTGGTTTCCTGAACAACAGAAATTTTAGCTCCAAGAGGCCCTGATAGATCAGAGTACTTGGTGATCTCCACAGGTGATGGAACCTATAGACTATGACGAAGACAAGCTTAAGGACATAAATCCTTCAAGAGGTCATTATTATCTCAAAGCACTGATTTACTTTTCATGATGCCCATTCTTAAAATAATCAAGTACAGGCAGCTTACCTGCTGCAATGGAATATTTGAGTGACCAGAGATCTGAACGACCTTGGTGACCTCTAGCACATATTTAAGAAATACATCACATTTCTCAGGTCTTATTGTATTATTAAAGTCATAATGACTAAAGGAACGTTTCTGTGATTTGTTAGGTGGAGTAGTTAAATCTTTAGTTAGATGAGGAGTCAAATCTTTCCCTTTAATAATATGTTCCAATATAACAGGCTTATTGAAATATGAAATGCATTAACTATAAAGAATGGGGCTTTACACTTTCTCTCGTTTAATCAAATTGTATTTAACATTCCACGTGTCCCTTATACAATTGTAATGATCTGATGATTTCTAGCAGATAGAAACTCATGGGGACAAATTCTGAGGCCTAAAATCCCCCAATGCCATTGCTTACAAGGCTTGTCTCCAGCTCGTAGGAGATTTTTTACTTCCATCTCTAGGAATCACTGCATTTTCCTCCTGTACAACAGGTTACTGCACCTGCTTTACCCTTGCAGCTCTGCTGCAGCACACTTGTATGGTATCTCCTCACCCGCAGGTCGTGTCTTGCTGTCCTGCCTGCTTCATCCGTTTTGTCCTAACAAATTGTCCCTCAGAAGACAGCTGAAAGTGGCCACTCACTCCCTTGCCCGCTTATTTCAATGATTCTGGAGTGCTCACTGTCAGATGGACTCTTCCTTCTATGAAGTAAACACACTCTATCTAGGTGCAGAACAAACTGGCAGGTTGGTTCCTGATGGTGGACATGCTGGCTTTGGGTCAGATATCATCACCCAAACTCATCTGATATTTTGCCCAGTGGTTACCGAAGGATCATGTATCAGAAAACTCAACCAGGAAACCTCAGGTTGGTGGGTTTCTTAGTGCTATGGCACCCTTTCCTGTCTATATATGAAGCACAGAAAAATGAAAAAGAAGCAACTTTCAGGATGAGGTCAACTTGACCCATCTGTTTTGTTGGTTGAGTTTTAAACAGATTAGTTATTATTGCATTTTGAATTCATTCTTAGTTTATTCTTCCTTCTCCTTTTGTCTTCTTTTTCACAAATAAATATATGGAACAACTGACCTGGTTTCTGAGAAATTTCTTAGAAACTTGAACTAACTTGAAATACTACACAGCCAGCCCACGCACTCTAGCCAACCTCCAGGACTTACTGCTAAGTTGGCCTTAAAACTTGTAAGAACTTGCCCTGGCTGGTGTAGCTCAGTGGATTGAGCGCGGGCTGGGAACCAGAGGGTCCCGGTTCTATTCCCAGTCAGGGTACATGCCTGGGTTGAAGGCCAGGTCCCCAGTGAGGACCATGTGAGAGGCAACCACACATTGCTGTTTCTCTCCCTCTCTTTCTCCCTCCCTGCCCCTCTCTCTAAAAATAAATAAATAAAAAATGTTAAAAAAAAAAAAACTTGTAAGAACGTGGTAGCACTTCTGAGCTTTAGACTAGTGATGCCCAAATTTGATTGCTAATCACAATTCCTGAGGAACTTTTTAAAATATAAATGAGTGGGTGTCATTGCCAAATATCCGAACTCAAAGAGAATCTGTGTGTTTATTATTGCTCAGAGAGAGTGTTTATCTCTTCCAAAGGGTCTACTTGGCAAGTGCCTCCCAGAAAGGCAGTAATTTACTTCTTTTGAGGAAAATATCTTCCTTCATCCTTTCCTCCCTTCCTTTTCTCTATTTTTCTTTATAAATATACATTTATAAGATATCAGTGACATGATGAGAAGAAAATACAGAACTAACTGCAGCTGTTTCATATACTTTTTCTCAAACATCCACCTAATATCCTTTGGGATAATCAAGATAAAGACAAGGAAACAGAAGGGTAGAGGAGCTCCATAATTTCTAACACCACACAGCTAATGGTTGTCTAAGCAGAGATTGAAGTCCGGACCTATATGATATAAAACCTCGCTCTTTCTGCCCCATTAAGTGGCCAAATATGAGAAAAATGTGTTATTTTTGTTTTTAAATGTTTTGCTTTAATTTGTTTCTTTCCAATCTTTCTTCTGTGTGTGTGAGCTTTTATGTAGTATATATACAATTAATAAATGATTCCACTTAAGGGTGTATCTTCCATCAGATTTCATTATTATAGTTATTATAACCATCCTTTGTGTGGCTCTTATACATATGTTAATAGGTTACCTAAATACTCTCAAGTTGTTGGAAGGTTGCTGACTATCTGTTAGCAGCTTTAAAAACCACTATGACCTATGGACTCTGCGGCTAGATGTATCTCCAAGCTGTAGGGGAGTTTGGGGTGTGTGCTTTGCACAAATCTCTCATTGTTTGCATATTCTCTTCTGAGGTACTGCAAGGATATGTGGTCCTGCTGCTGAAGAGAATGATGCTTTAAAACACTACCTATCTACTGCATATGTTCAGAGTAAGAGTTGATTGGCGTAGACTGTGCATTTAGATCCACTAGTAAGAATAGCTCTGGTGATAATATCAGGTTAAATTGGCAATAATAGTGTTATGGACTAAATGTATGTGTTCCCCCAAAACTCATGTGTTGGAGCCTAATCCCCAACATGACAGTGATGGAGATGATGTCTTTAGGGGATAATTAGTTTGGATGAGGTCCTACGGGTGGAGCCCCATGATATGAATAGCCCCTTATAAGAAGAGGAAGAGACCTCAGAGCTTTCTAACTCTGCAGTAGGAGAATACAGAGAGAAAGTGGATATCTGTAAGCCTGAAATCTGGGAGCTGAATGTAACAGCACCTTGATGTTGGACTTCCAGCCTCCAGAACTGTGAAAAATAAATGTTTGTGGTTTAAGCCACAGCCAGGGTGTCCTGTCAGAAAACATATGGCTCAGATGGTACAGTTACAAGGGTTAATTGATGAAGCTAGTGAAAGTAATATTTACAACAGTGTAGAAAGTGTTAAGAACACCAACAATAGTAGTTATGACCCCTTGGCTTGACGTGGGTGTTACCAGATGTGGGTGTGAACCACGTCTGCTCTGCAGGGCATGGCTAAAAGTCTACAAACACGGCCAGAGCCAGGGCCCAGCAGAGAAGGATGAGGGCAGAAGGACTCCACCATCTTCTCTTTTGTGACTCTTTTGTGGCATTCATCAAAGAGGCCAAGAAGACCGGAGAGCACCATCCATGGAGGTGAGCCCTCAGAGCTCGTACAGGACAGCA
The DNA here is from genome assembly GCA_004026765.1 of Micronycteris hirsuta. Taxonomy (NCBI): domain Eukaryota; kingdom Metazoa; phylum Chordata; class Mammalia; order Chiroptera; family Phyllostomidae; genus Micronycteris; species Micronycteris hirsuta. Next base: position 6,691 of record PVJI01003672.1, read on the forward strand.
AATGGCAGAAAGTGGATTTAGAGAGACGTAATAACAATCAGCAGCATAATCTGTCCTTTATACCATGTACAATAAAATATGTCTTTCTTTTAGATGGAAAAATTTGCATACCCACACAGGCAAACTCATTCCCCATCAACCACTCTCTCCTCATAAAATGATGTCAATTTAATCATGCTTCCACCAAGAACCAAAATCCTATAGTATCCATCTCCAGAGTCCTTCCTGTACAGTAGCAGGGAAAAAAAAATGGCATAGGGGAGGGAAGAAAAAATAAACATACAATCCAGAAGTTACAGCCTCTCCTTTACAAGGCCAAAATTCACCATTCTAGCTGTGTTCTCTCACCTACACAAGCAAACAGCATGTTTGCTCACAAAACTCTTTGTTTGCTTTTTTAGTTGGTTCTGGAGCTAAATTCTACTAATGAAGAATGCAAATACTTAGTGGTCTTGCATTTATTGATTTCCTATTGTTTCCTATTAACCATTATGAAGGAACACAGGAGTAGGTGTACACTCAGTGAATTCCAGGTTTCAGAGACAGTCTTCCAGCTCTCACTGTGTAGAATCAACCCAATTTCCCCTCATTGGCAGTGATTAATCACCCTGAGTCACACAGTGACCTCCCTCTGTGTCCCTCAGTCCATGAAATGAGAAATCCACAATGGCTAGGGGCATCCTTAGCTTCTAACTCAACAAAAGCAGGTGGTGTTCCCAGAAGCATTTCTCCCTTGGGCACTAGGTCTCCTGATCCTGCAAGCCCAAGATCCAGAGATGAGAAGCAAATTTCTCTAAGCATGTTATTAGGTATGAAAGTAAAATAGCATCCCTGCATCTACCCTTGACTCCTGCACCCATAGGGTTTAGCTGTTGGAGAAAAGAATACCATACATTGAAGACTGGCTTAAGTCATGTACAATGATTTGTGGGACAGTGGCCTAAACTTGTAGGATATTGCCTCCTAATTGGTCGCATGATTGAGCCTTCATCATACTTACCAAAGTATAATACCAGCTGCTTCTGAGTGATGAGGAGACCATTAATCTATTGCCGAAGTCCCTTTGTCAAAAAGAGAGTTGCTTAGTCTGAGGCAATGGTCTCTGTGATAATCTGTTAATGAGTTAGGCCTTCCGTAAGCCCACAAAATGAAGACGTTGGCACAAGCTTTATGGGTAGGGTTGGCAAGTAAGAATTTGGAATACCTGTAAGAACAAATCACTGCCTCTCCATAATAAAACAGTTTTCATATAATCAATATCCAATATGTGCCTGGGTCTTCCTTCTGAGAAACGGTGCCATAACAACGGTTCAACATTGGCCTCTTGTGTTGGCAGGTTGGGCACTCAGAAGTGGTGAAGCCAGGTCGGGCCTGGTGCAAAGGAGCCCACGTTGTTGGTCTCACATATGATCGCATTGCTGCCGTCAGGGCCACTTGTGCAAGATGCCCTGGGGAGGCGTGAAGCGCCTGTGGGGAATGACCAAGTGTTAGACACAGGCCATTTTATCCACCAATTGTTGAGGGCCTCTCCTAAAGTGAACATCCTCTGGTTGGCATTTATATGAGACACAATATCTTTGGTCTCTATAATTACTCTGAAAGGCCCATTCCCAGGTCTCCTGGTCACCAACATTCCAAGTACCCATTGTCCAGGAATCAGACCTGAAAATCAAGCCATCTCTCTCCCCTTCCATGAACCAGTCAACCAGACAGATTCCTGCAGCTTACACACACAGACTTCTGGACCACTCTGCGGGGGTTGGAGGACAGCAGCCAGCAACTCCTCGCTGGTGTAAATATACTGTGACAATTTAGCTTTGAGCCAGGCCCACACTTCTTCCTCCTTTGTTAACTCATTGTGAGGAACTCCCCAAGAGGCGTTCAGGACCCTGTGGGAATGGATTCTGGAAAATTTACTTGTGCCTGGTGTACCTGCTCAGGCCAGTGTCGTGTATGCAATTTCCATGTTATAATGAAATGCTGTCGTGCATATTCAAAATCAAATGTTATGCTCCAACACTTTGTATAAGCCTGAAATTCAACAGATTGTGTCTCATAATTGCTGGTATCCCATGGTCAGAAGTTCAGTCTGTACCAGGGTCTAGAAGCAAACCAGGGGTAGCTTTTCAAATGCAGAATTTTGTCCGCAGAAGCAGGCGTGATCTTCTCAAGACCCCTAGACTTGTATGTTATTCTTCTGTTGGAGTTGGTCAGAGCCTTTGAAAAGCCCATCCCTCTGCCACAGGCATGTCTAGGTACCACTGAGTCTAAGGTCATCATTGACAGAGAGTCTCCAACATACTTTGGGTCTGTGCAGAGCCTGTTCTTGCTCCAGATTCTTTCCAAATCTGGAGAATTGATTAAGGGCTAAGTGGGGTTAGGACAACAAAACGAACATGACATATGTTGCACCAAAATCTACAGAGACCTATGAAGGTTATGGCCCTCAACTGGCCTCTTACGTTAAAGGAGACAACCCCACATTCAAGACAGAGGGGCTCTAAGGGGCTTCCCCAACCTGGTAGACATCTGCACAGCCACAGTGATTACCCCCCATGCTGGCATGAGGTTGCTTGTAAACACCACCTCCCAAGTCCATTCACCATAAGTTACTGGTATAACAGACCAGAGTAATGTTCTGTGGGTAGTCAAGACTCTTCCAGACTTGCATCACAAAGCAGTAGGTTGGGCACAGCCCTGTGATATAGCAATGAAGTTTTATGGTTCCCCTAACAGAGGACAGTAAGTTTTGTGGGATTATCTTTATTGATGGACATTGTGAAGAAATTGTTTATTCAATCAATGAGTGCAGTGCGCTTATCAGAGGCCAGAAGCTATGTTAATTTATTCTAAGGAAGATGCCACATCTGGTACAGCAGCTGTGATTATCATCACTGCTGATGACCTTTTGATAATCCAAGTCATTCTCCAAGATCCATCTGGCTTTTCTACCAGGCAAACAGACAAGTTAAATGGAGAGGTGATAGAAATCCCCACCTCTGCATCATGACATTTCAATGGAGGCACAAATCTCTGTTACTCCCCCCAGATAATTTGATTTACTATTTTGAGGATGAAGGAATTTCCAGGAACACCCATATGGGTCTTTCTTACCATAACAGTCCTTATTTCAATGATAAGAAGACCCATATGGAATCCTAACAGATATTAAATATATTTGTAGCCTCCAGGACTTTGGAGAGAAGCCCCAAGATAAGCCCATGGCCTAACTGAATCTTCTGTGAAACAGACTCAGGCTACAAGTCTATCCATTAACTGCTACTTTAAGCCCCCTTTTGGTCAACAGACCACCCTGATCATTTGTGTCTCTAGGGATTAACATCCTATCGGAAGTATTATCCAATAATCCCTAGAAAATCTGGGCAGTTCCCATTCCCCAGTGCACAGTTGTATTGTTGATAGATCTCAGGTCTTTCTGGGGGAGACTAGCAGGGAAAGCCATGGTCTGTCTTGATGATGAGCACCAAAGTTTTCCCAAACATCTGTTGAGATAGACTCAGGAACTTTCACTCAGCTGGGGGAATACAAAGAGAGCCAGGACTGGGCGTGGTGGGTGGTACAAGACCAAGGGGGCAGGGAAAATCCAGAGCTCAATCTGTGACATGTGGGATTTAAGGTGCTTTGAAACATTCAAGTGGAAATGTCTAATAAACACTTGGATACTTGAGTCTGAGCCAGAAATCAAAATGGGAAGGCATTAGTAATTAGATGGTGATTGAAGCCATCAACCCAGATATGAATTTAGTGGAAAGGCAAAATGTAAGGTTCATGTAAAAAAGAGGATCCAGCAGAGAGGTCTAAGGAAACTCACCCAAAGAGGCTTAGGATAAACCAGAATAGGGAGATATTGGAGACACTGTGGGAAGAAGATACTTCAGAAAGGATGCAGTGGTCCATTGCATCAAATGCTGATGGAAATTCATAAAGAATGAGGACAGAAAAAAAAATGATGTGGTGACGTGGAGACAACCAGTGACCTTTGGAAGAGGTGTTTCCGGGGAGCTCTGAGGGCAGAAGCCAGACTGGGTGTGAACACCCTGCCGGTGTCACATAATTCTGTCCTCCAAACACCAGATGGCTTAACCTGTTTTGAGCTTATTTTATGTGTGTTGATTCTGACTCCTCCCTTACCACATTTTTGTAATCTGCATGCTAGTGGTCACTAGCCACGGACAATCCTTTTGTTTAGTTTGCTCCAACCCAGATTTGTCTCAAGCTGCATCACTATACCTGTGAGGCCTGTTCAAAAGGGATAAGCTTCCTGAGTAATGTATTTGTGTCCCATATTCTGTGATCATAAAAAGAAGTAGCAGGAAGTCAGTTGTGAGGCCCTTAGCATCCATGCTTAGTCATTAACATCCATCATCTATTACAAAGAAAAAACAGCCTGAAATTCTTCTTGCCAAACCTTAAAGCCTTTCATTCCTCCTACTGACTATAGCCAGAAACTCAGAAATGTGCCCATTTTGGGTTTTTTTTTTTTTTTAAGCTTTCCTGGGCCTTTTGTTTACACATCAGAAATAGTCATCCATGTTGAGGCATCTATACAGAGGCACGGATGACTATTTCCCTCTTCTGTCAGTTGGTACAGTAATAAATCTCTATACCTGCTGACTTTTACATTGTGATTCATAGTTGAATTACATTTGTACATGAAATCAGTGTATTAAGCCCCTTTGAGAGTTTAATTATTCCAAAAATATGGACAAATCTGAGTATATGTGAGGTTGGGTAACACAAGGATTCCAGAGTGGATAGGACTGTAGCATTTACATGTAAAGACCATTAATGCCTAAGCAGGCTAACTAAGCATAAAACAGGGGCTTCATTACCCATAACCCTGGGATCAAGGGAAACCTAAAACAGAACCCGGCTAAGAAAACCAGAGATTGACTGACCGTACCCGGAGACTATCAAAATCGTTTTGTACAAAATGACTCTGAGGGAACTTAATAAAGAGATGCATTCCCATGGTTTTAGTCATTTGTTTAGGCATACATGGCATTCTTTTGGTTTCTACACCTCCCATTCATTACAGGAGTGGTTTGGTTTTCTGTAAACCTGAATTGTTTTCATGTGATAAGAACTGACATGTGGTACAAATTCCCTTGACTCCTGGAATGCAGATCAGTCAGTAGCCAGTGGACGAATCCATCAAATTGTTACATCTCTTGAGACACAGCGCTTAAGTGGGAAATAAAACTGCCTTTTTTATGTGGAAGACAGAAGTCTGAAGAGGACTCATCGGACAGGTTTAGAAATGACAATGAACTATAAATTGGATAGCATGCCATGGTAGGCTGGTCAGTCAACAATGATTCGAGGTTATGATTCCCCTCATAGGCCACACGTAAGAACACAGGATCACTGGGCCGTCATTTCCCCGTCTTTGACACGGCGCTTTCTAAACAGTGGGTGCAGGTAAAGTGTAGCCATTACAGGAAGAGGAGAATAATTTAATTATTACTAAAAATAAAAACAATATTTAGTTATTAGTAGTAAAGTAATGTGCATTATAATTGTCCTGCTGGCAAATTATATGCAAAATCTATAAAAATAATTTTTATTTGAGTGAGGAAAAAATTGAGCCTTATATTTTTTCCTAATGAGAATGTTTTGATATTTTCAGAATGTTTATGTAAATATTTTTTGTTTATATATTTTTTCTTAATTAAAAAGGCTGTATAGTTTTATATAAAAAACAATCTTATGAAATCAAAATGTCCCTTTGAGAACTTAATAATTAATTCCAATGAAGACAAACTTGAGTAGACTCAGAGAAGCAGCAGCATAAATATTGACACAGACAAGTGGTGTGTGATTTGGCCAGCTGCCTGAAATTCTTTCTCAAGGTGAGCGTGGAAGTATTAGGTTAAGACAACTGAATAGAGCAGAGCACACCAAGAAGGAGGCTCTATGGGAAAAAGTAAAGTGACTTACCATAGTAAAGAAGCTATAATTAGGGAAGAGAGAAAAAAATTTAAAAACTAGAGTATTCGGAAATTTCCCATCATTAGAAGAGATATGGACAATATGAGTGATATGAGCGTGGATGGTGCATATATTTTTTTCTTATTTTTATATTTCTGAAATATGTTAAATATGCATGGATTTTTAAGAACATTTTAAATCAGTCAACTGTTCAAATTGCTCAACATTGAAATGATTGTGCAAAAAAGAAGTAGACCGTCATGGACCTTTTAACTAACAAACACGAGAAAACATATGGTCTTACTCAAAATACTAGTCCTTCCACCAGCGGTGTTAGCTGTGCTCACTAATCGTGCAGGGACGAGACAGTGAGCTGCTAAGGTGCATTGTCCTTTTGTGCATTCTCCTGCCCGTGTTCAGGGCAGTCCTGTGAAGCAGATACTATTGTTCTCTGGGTGAAGTTGCTGAGCATTTCAACCATCCACAGATGTCTAACCGTGTTTGGGCAGGAATAGCTCCTTCAGACACACCTCAGAACTCAGCCTGAATGAACCATTACACAGACTGTCTCCTTCCAACTCCTGGAAAACTTCCATCATTAGTCATTCAGTGATAATAATTTGTAATAGCATTGTATGTATGCCAAGCTCCTTGAAAAATAAGAGAAATTAAAGGGTTTAAAACATACAGCAAAGCAGTTCTGTGTCACTGCTTTAGCAAAATCTGGAGTGGAAGTATAATGTGGATTTCTTTTTGCTATTCTCATATGAGTTTTGGCAGAGATGTTTAACAATCATTGACACCAATTTGTAGAGGAATATTTCTTAAACAGGACCAAATACTTTTTCTTTACTTCCTTTTCAATACGTTGTCTTAAACTGGCCTCTTAAACACTTTAATAATCTCTTTAACAGTCTAGGCTATACTGAAGATAATCAAAAAAGCAATTGTCTCCAACTGACCACAATAAAATACTGCTATAATCTTTCTTCCCTTTTTCTTGTTTTTGTTATGAATGATCTTCCAAATGCGTTTTCTTAACAACATTAGACAATGTCATTAGACAAATTTGCCATTGGCTAAAGTTTATTGTTAATATTCTAAAATTTAGTTGGGAAGATGCTTTGTACAAAACACAGGTAATTAAAAAGTATATACCAGGGTCTCGAAACAGTAGAGTGATATATTTCTTTTTTCAGGGCGCATTTTATAAGACAGAGAGAGAAAGACCCATAAATTGGCTGGAAAGAATGCTCGGTCTGGAGCCAGTGCTTGGCACGGCCACAACCAGCTGCCTGGCCTGTGAGATTTGATGATGATGAGAGCGATGCTCTCCTCAGAAACTTGTCATCTGAGAGCAGTAGAGAACAGACTGAAAGGGCATGTATGCAGTCAGTGCTCAGTATATATTGCTATGCGAGTACTGAAGAGCTTTGGAAAGAAAAGAGTGACGCCAATTCGAGTTCCAAAGGGTATGTTGGTCTGCAAGTATAAAATGCCATAAATATTTTAAACAGAACATTGTACACTAAATATTGACTCTAGAAAATACTACAAATGCTATAATACTCATGAGAAGAGCTATTTTACAGGATAATTATGATTCCTGGATAACACTTTGAAATGAATTACAGGATTCAGTTTTCATGTTCTCAATGAGTGAATGCGTTTCTTTTCATTGTCCCCTGAATTCCACCCAGAAATCTCCTGGCATATCCTATCATTCAAAAGGAAATGCAACCACAGGGAGGATAAAACTATTATTTTGCTCCTTGGTGACTCAAAATGATTAGTCATCATCCCATGAAACAGCACTTGACATTTAACCATTTTGGTGGCTTTTCACAAGCTCAACTAGAAACACGCCACTTTCACTTTTAATTGAAGGTGCTTTGATTTTCACCACCTTCCCCAAATAGATTTCACTCGAAGGAGCCAAGCTGTCACTCGTGACTTACGAAGGAGGACTGAAGTCTTCTTCGCTTGACTCTGGCTGATCACAGACTTCCTCAGTGTGCAAAGTCCCAGGGAGGTCCCCTAGTTTAGCTTCTGCTGCAGGAAAATCCACCCTCACTGTTGTTTAACTGATTAAAATTTTAAATTTTTCTCATGGTCTTTTCTTTCAGCCTGTTGAGTTCTCCATTATTTCCACTCTGTAACCACCCCAATAGTTCAAGAGACATGATCGGTCCTCTGTATTATTCCTCACCAAACACATCCCATATTGGTCATTTGCATTATATGAACATACTAAATAAAGACTTGGAATGGGACGTGTGACAAAGGGGTTCTGAATATATTACATTCTCACTAGTTTTTTCGATGTCACCAAATTTTTCAATTCTGCATATGACCTCCCCACTCTTTAGAACTTCTAAATGTTTCTCGTGAGGATTTATAAATGATGCTAACACAATAGTCATCTAATTCATATTTCCTAGGCTGTGATCTGTAGAACTCATGCTGAAGTTATTCCTCCCCAGAATGATTCCATGGTCATATAACTGTGTAAAAAGCTGGAACAAATGAAGATAAACAGCACATCTCTACTGAAGGAGTTCTCAGACTCTTGAACACCACACACATTATGAACACCCAGGAAAGAAGAGGATACGCAGCTATTCCAAACCCTTCCCTTTGTGTTAGAAAGACAGGATGTGTTAAGGTTTTGTAAAAGTAGGCTTCCAAGGATTCTGCTTCAGAAAACACTGCTCTGAAATATGGAATGTTTATCTAGAACAGAGCTGGGTTAAAGGGTGGATTCAGGAGCGTTCCTTGGGGAGCCAATGCAAAGAGGGAGAAGAGATTGGGGCAGTGAGTCCACCTTGGGATTGCAATGAGAAAATAATATCACATTCACTGACACTCCTCCGAAGAAAACATTCTGGAGACTGGGAGGAATTTCATGATACACCCAAGGTGGGGGATGAGACTTATCCCCCCAAAAGTCTAGCACTCCCAAAGAGGAGCTTTATTAACAGCAAAAGGTCTTTGAACTGGGGACAGACTAGTTAATTCTACCACATTCTCCTTCTGCAGGAGTCTCTCCTTTACATGTTTCACTGGGTAGTTAAACATGAGACCCAGTGACTGTGTTGCTTTGTACCTACAACCCTCATTTAATGGCTTTCCATGTTAAGGTCTAAGTGGCTCTTCTTACATTTTCTACTTCCCTCTTTCACACTTCTAGTTACCGTTCTCTTGAGGGACATATTTTGCATGAAGAAAGTGAAAGAATTTACTCTTTTTCTAGAGAGCCCCAGACAACATTTTAACCCATAACTGGAGGCTGTAATTCACTAAGTCTTATACTAGTTCTCAGATATCCTCTTATCCTACTGTACCTCTCTGGAAGAAACACTACTCTTCCCAGCCATCCTTAACTTCACAATTACTTAAAGTGTTAGTATTATTAAATATCTTATTTATAACCCCATTTATAGAAAAAAAATTAAATAATATCTCTTAAAGCCTAACCATAGGAAAAATTTTATATACTTGCACAGTCTGTCACCTAAGCATTAACCTTCTTCCCTAACACTTCCCATATATCCTGTATATATAACCACCTTCCGCTGCAAACTTGCTTTTTTCAGTAGACTGGAGTACCCTGAGCACCATGCCTTTTGTCTTGTTTTTACCTTTCTTCACTTGGTGGCAAGTTCATAATCTGCACTCAGTGGAGATTTCATAATAAAAAAGACAGAAAGAATTGTGATTTAAAATTTGCAAAATCTATCTAAAATTCTTAGAAGTATTTCCATTTTCCAAAATATTTTTTTAATTTTAGTTAGTGACTCAGAGGAAGCATCAATGAAATGAATATCTATAGTCAGAGAAGAATGGTTTCCCCAATTTATCACTAAGTCATCACAAACACAGGGGAGCCCCTCTGCAGATCACAGAAATTTGTGTTTGCCACACCCGACTGGAAAATTATTTCTCGTTCTTCTTATGAATCTTACAAAAGATGTGTTGTTTGGGGTTTTCTTTCATTCTTGGGAAGCTCACTGCTTTTTTTTCCCCTTGTTTTATTTTTTTTAATTTTGAGGTCCACATTCATTTTTAATATATTTTATTTTTTAATTATTTTTTTTATTTTTCAAGTACTGTTGTTATTCAATATGATATTAGGTTCAGGTATACAGCATAGGTTAGACATTTATACAACCTACGAAGTGGTCCCTCCAATAAGTCCAGTACCACCCCCTCCCCCAAATGCTGTACTTTCCATGGCTGTGACTATTTTGTAACTGCAATTTGTACTTCTTAATTTCCTAAACTTTTTCATCCTGCCACTCAACACTCTCCCACATGGCAGCCACCATTTTGTTCTTTGTATTTATAAGTTTATTTCTGTTTTGTTTGCTTGTCGATTTTGTTCTTCAGATTTCACATGTAAGTGAAATCATATGGCATGTGTCTTTCTCTGACTTACCTTATTTTTCAGACTATAAGATGCACCTAGGTTTTAGAAGAGGAAAATAGGAAAGAAATTTCTGGAGCAAAAAATGTGGTAAACTATTTAATAACATAAATAACAATATTTCACCAATGTAAATGTAAACGGAACTCAGGTAAGCTACATTTGGACTATAAGACGCACCCCCATTTTCCTCCTAAATTTGGGTGGAAGTGCATCATATAGTCTGAAAAATATGGTATTTCCTTTAGCATAATACCCTCTGGGTCCATCCATGTCGTTGCACATAGTAAAATGTCATTATTTTTATAGCCAAGTAATATTCCTTTGTGTATATATACCACTTATTCTTTACCCAATCTTCTATCCATGGACACTTGGCTCTTCTTTGCTTCTCCACTCAGCTATCCTATGTCTTCTGTGTAGAGCGTTTAATCAATTCACACTTAATTATTTATAGGTATGTAGTTATTACCATTTTATTATTCATATTTTTATCTTTTTTCTTTTACTTCTTAAAGAAGTCCCTTTAATATTTATTGTAATACCGGATTGGTTGTGATGAACTCTTTTAGCTTTGTCTTGTCTGGGAAGAGGGTTTTAGTATTTTGTAGACATAGCCAATGTCACTCATTTAAAAGTGACTAGATTTGGACATAGTTCTTATTATTTTTTGCAAATAATTTCTGTGTAATTTTGTTTTCATGAAGACTAATTTTACCAGAAAGTAGAATTCTCTATTTCCTCATCTTTAATTTGCAGGTGGTGATTTATTAAGACAACAGTAAATGACATTAAAAAACAGTCCTTTCAAAACAGGAACCTGAGATGTTGTGCCGTCACATTGCCCCCGAAGAGTTCCTAAGCACTCATGAAGTCATGGTTGTAATCACTGTGTGTCATTGTAATGCAGACAAAGGGCAGTTCACTCACCCTTGGATTGTTAATGGGACTCATGTAACACCCTGGCGTGTAAGGTTGTAAACACTCAAAACATGGGATCTATTACTACTTTGGTTAAAGGCATTAATACATAACATGTCCATGTGTAAAATTTCTCTATAAAACACAGCACAACAAAACAAAAAAAAAAGTTACATAAAATTATATTTTAAATATTTCAAAATACATTCATTCAGACAAAGTATTGGCCAGATTTGGGAATATAACTCCTCGAAGCTCTGTACCTTCCTCACTATAAGAAGGTGTACCTCATCACCTCTTTACTGGTTCTTAAAAGGCATTTTATCTATTACTGGCTTCATTCATTCTGAAGTTCCTGCCTTTTTTTAAATATCATTGTTTAAATTCTTCAAGATACTTTTTTCCATTTCCACATTCAAATCCTGTAAGAAAGTCTATGAAGTACTTCCTGACTCACATGCTATAGCTATAACGATCCCTCACATTTAGAAAGCATTTACACAATTTAAATCTTGATATTTTTTAATGCCATGTTTCATCCTGTTGGTACGCTTTTGAGTTGATGTTTTTAATTTTTTTCTTTAGCAATACAGCATGGACCACAAAATCAGAGGTGTCCCTCTGAATAACAGCAGTGTTGGATGCGTGTGGATAGGGCAATAGATAAATTAGATTTGCAAAATATCAAATAATTAACAGTGGCCGTGCCATTTTAGAAGTCACATTCAGGAAAATGGAGAACTTCCTTATGTTCTTTGTGTTCTTTTGGGTCTGAGCCTTTTGGTGCTGATATTTCTCTCTTTGCAAATCTCCCTTCCTCTTCTGAAAATGTCTCTAAGTTACACTATCTTTTCTCCCTCTATTTACTTTTTCTACATTGGGAAAGGTCCAAACATGACTCTACTGTTTCTACTATACCTTGACTGGCTAAGTTTTTTTAATGTAAAATAAAATGCAACCTTTGGAAGGCTATTTATCTATCCTCAAAAAAGGTCATGGGAAGAATGCCGTAGACTTTTCAAATGGTTCATGCATCAAAAATGCCGCTCCCCATTGATTCTTCGTGAATTGTCAATTTCCAAAGATCCTTAGGGACAAGCCTCGTTCTGTGAGGAGAAATCCTTGGTAAGGAAAAGGGTGAAGTGATGAATGATTTTTCTGGTGTTTTCCTTTAGAGAAAACCAGTCAACTTTCTCTCAGCCTCAAGCTATAGCATTTCATGAACGGCCTAGACAAAAGGAGTTTGTGGTGATAATGATAATGTGAATATGGCAATAATGGAACAAGGGAAGACCAAGTCGCTGTCTAAATATGAGGTCTCCATAAATGACCTGTGTTGGACAAAACTGACAAAGCCCAGAAATAAACTAACTTAACCCCAAGTAGATTATCAATCACATGTTGGCTGAATGAAATATTTTCCTAAAGAAGCTAGAAATATTGTAGCAAAATAAACCTTCCATTTGAGTTCATCGGCCAATAAATTAATCTTCAGCAAATTTCCTAGCACTTCTGGCAATAAGAAGAAGCATATTCAATGAGAAAAGGTGATTAAGAAATAGACCAAAAGGGTCACCGTGCACAGAATATTAGCGAACGTTTTTGCAGCCACTCATCACACGGGAGTGTTTTGGCTAACGGCCACTCTGGCCCTCCCCGTTTCGCTCTGACTGCGGCAGCCCCACCCGAGTGAGAGTGAGCATTACCATGACTTATTCTCATGCTTTAACTTATCACTGCTCCTCTTCAATGACTGAGACTGAATGGCGAGCCCTGCAGTGCTGACGAGCCTGGGTTCACTGAGCTGAGGAACAGTGTAGCTAACAACCTGGGTTTGCTGGGCCACACTTTCTGAGGAGGAAAAAAGGAATAAAAGGTCAAAGGTTACATCAAGGAAGACAGAATTTTTAGAGATAATCTTGATCCAATAAGGTGGTTTTACCAATATCAGGATTTTTAGCCCTAATATTATAAAGACGTACCCACATGATCTGCCCACTTGGCAACTGTCCTCTAAATGCTGCATTTTCTCATACTTGGAAATTCCAACCGGATATTGGCACATCTTCCAACTCTCTCTTAATTATATGCATGCTTTCCTTTACATTATTTGGCACATTTTCAAGATTAATTGTAACTGTTTTAAGGTTTTTCTGATACTATGTCATCTCTATCATTTCTAGGTTTGTTTTTATGGTTAATTTTTCTCTTACAATAACCTACTTTCCTTTTTCTGTCCTTGCCTGATAAGCTTTGACTGGCTGCTCAGCATTGGGAACTTTGCACTGTTGAGCAGTGGATTCTCTTGTATTCCTTAAAATCATGTAGGCCTCTGTTCTGGCACGCAGTTAAGTTATTTCAGGTAATTTTCATCTTGATGAAATTGTTTTTGGGCTTTGGTGGGCCAAGTCAACAGTAGCCTTTATTTTAGGCCTACTTTAGCCCCACAACTAAGGTAAGACCCTTTGGAGGACACCAACTGAGACCCTGTCTCTTGTGCACTCTCTCCATTCTGACTGGTGGAGCGCACACTCTTTCCTGCTCTGAGCAAGGGCCAAGGATGCTGAGTCTCCCGCTTCCTGGACGTGGTTTCCCCCAGCTCAGATTATGCTGTTAGGTTGTCAGGCAGAGGCTAGAAGACACATCCGAGGACCTCAGAAACACCCTCTTTGCAGGTCCTTCTCTAAAGAGCTCTGCCCCACAAATGCTAGCACCTCGATCTCCCAAATTCCCTTCTCATTCTCCTCAGCAAGACCCCGAGGCTTTGCTCCAATTTCCTCTCCCTGCATGGTGGTCTGGAAATTCCTCCAGGCAGTCGTCTGAGGTCATTTCAGGGCTCGCTTTGCTTCTCTTTTCTCAGGAGTCTCTGGTCTAGGCCATCCCTTATTCAATGTCTGAAAGTGTTGTTTTGTAATTTTTTATATTCTTACACTAGGGGGGCATTCCTGTAGTCCAGGTGCTTTATCAATTTAGTGAACATGAATTTCAGACCAATTCCTCCCAGAAAAATAGATGATAGATACAGATATAGATAAAAACACGCACAGAGAGATACTAGCAAGCACACGGCCATATAAAATGTTGGAGGTTCTGAACAGTTCTCTCCCACTGATTTTAGGTAAAGCAACCAGCAGCTTGTACAGCAGTCTTTCCCCAAAGTGGACGTTACATGTTCTTACAACCAGCTCTACAGGAGGCAGGGTCGTCTAAGAAATGCAGAGAGACAGGACCAAAGGCCTCCTGACTCAGGTACTGCACCGACAGCAGGCGCAGTGGCTGCTTGAGCGTTGCGCCTTATTTGTGAAAGAACCGTGTCCCTGCACATCATTCTTCATCAACAACATATCTAAAACTCCACACATTTCATTAACCAAAAGCTTCACCTGTCATTCTTTATGATAATAAAGCAATGCTTAATTAATGCCAGTTAAGATAATTGTGTATATATTATATGCTGATTAGCTAACTCTATCATGTTTATGAACACAAGAATTATAATAAGAAAGGAAATACCTAATGTGTGACAAAAGTACAATATAAGAAGAATGAATGAACTGAATCTGTGGATATTTTCCCTAAGGTAAAGGAAAATAAATTCGTGAGAAGTATAGACTAATCATTTTGCTATTTTTCCTCTAATAACACTTAGCTCTAGCCTCCTTTCTTATGATTCTGTGGCAGTAACTAGTCAGTGGGCATTTAAACCACAAACTATCCAAGGTCAAGGTGAGGTGGTATTGCAACTATATGCTCAGAAGCTCTGTGGGTCCTTCTAAGAGTGAGTAATTTTAGTTAAAATGCTGTAGCCCTGCAACTGGGCTGATGGAGAAGCACACATAGCTGCTCAGGGCCCCCCCAGACCTCTGGCTGTTCCAGGGGCTGTTGGTCTTCACAGATGTTTTTTCCAGGGTACGTGTGTCTTCAGAACTGGATCAAAACATCAGCATCTCCTTCGCTTGGAGTTTCACCAAACGCAACCACCAACTGTGGGGAAATTTTAAAGCACACAGAATTTACATGTGAAATATAGAGCTGTTTCACTTTTCTGTTCTCCACCCTCACTCCATGAATGAAAGAGCAATTCATCCAAGAACTAAGAAAGGCAACTCAATTTTCTGTGAGCCAGTTACAGAACTCTGGACAGCACACCAGGAGCTCACAGGATCAATTGTACCTTGAGATCCTTCTCAGAAAACAAGATTAACCTAAGCAATAGTTTTGCTGCTCTGATAAAAGTTGTGAGTTGTTTTCAAAAGTGAAAATTGGTCCAACCTAAAAAATATATTCCAAAAGAACTCCCAAAACAAGTACGCTGAAAAAAAGAATGGTCAGACCTGTTGCTGAATGGAAGGAATACAGGAAGGAAGGAAGGAAGGAAGGAAGGAAGGAAGGAAGGAAGGAAGGAAGGAAGGAAGGAAGGAAGGAAGGAAGGAAGGAAAGGGGAGGGGAAGGGAGAGGGGAGAGGAGGGGTAAAGGAGGAGGTAGGGGAGGGGAGAGAGAGGACAGCTGTCTTGCCACAGAGGTCTGTGTGTCTGAATGACAATATATGGTTTGTACTTCTGGGCTTTCCCTGCAGCTACTTTCTTCAATATAAAGAAAGAAAACAAAGTGTGCATCCTACTTTTAGTCAAACCATACTTATAAGTCTCATGAGAAGACTTTTGAGGATTATGAAGCAGATCGTGGAAATGCCTGTTAGCAGAGCTTGAAGTGTTCAGAGAGAGAATGCATATATACCACGTCCCTTTTAGGGAAAAAAGTTTCCTGAATGTGCAATTTTTTTTTTTTTGATTCAACAGCTCAGAATACAACTGGAATACACATTTATGTCTACTCACAGGTAAAGGGAAAGTCTAATATAAATCTAATCAACTTCTAAAAGAGGGTGGGAAAACATTTAGACCAATTTTATTTTTTTAATGAACATAGAGATTACATTCTATGTTTAAAACTTATTCAAGTGTTTATTTTTCAGAATATATATAATTTCAGAATATATATAATTTCAGAATATATATATTTCTTTCACCTTGGATAGGCTGTTAATAACATTCACTGAGATTGTGGTATCAATACAACTAATAATTATTAGTTACAGAGAATAATAGTATTATATAATATCAGTGTTAATTAATAATTGATTAATTAATAATATCTACTGAGCTTTTATTATAATCACTATAATCAATAAGTTTCATTATAATTAATAATAGTATTATTAGTTCTATGATATTATTAGTATTATGTAACAGTAATATTAGTTAATAATATTCACTGAGATTGTGGTGTCACCACAATTGGTAATAGTGTCACTAGTTCTATGGCACATGTAGTGGTATACAGCGGGTTCCACTGTGAGTGTGGTGTTTACTACCCTTCCTTCCACACTCTCTCTGAGGAAGAGGAGTAAGTGAGCGATCATTCAACCAATCTGCCAATTAACTAACCAATTATCTAAAAGTGTTTAGATGATGCTGGCACTTTATAGTCTTTAGCAAACTTTTCAAGACTGATAGCTTTTCTTTCCAGCTTCAGGGAGGGAAGCTATGTTCCTTTTAGGAAACCAAGAAACTGTTTTCATGCCGATAATGAAAATCATTAATATTATAAACATAACTGTACCCTAAGTAATGTGCCAACGACATGACCCTTGTTGAGCAAATATTTAAAAGTGTTGGAATAGTCATTAAATAAGAGCATGATAATAAATTGTTGATAACCTTTTCATCTATATTCTTTCTTTTACTTTCTACAATAAGCATATATCCAGGTTTCATGTTTTTAAGAGATTTATTCTTAGCATGGGAAAGTGAAAAACAAAGAACACTCACATTTCATAGAATCAGAATCGTTGTCTGATTTCATAGAATCAGAATCGTTGTCTGATTTCACAGAATCAGACAATGAACACAATCTAAGAATAGCAGTAACCACGGTGATAGAGCATTAGAAACCCAATGGGCAGACATAAGCCAGGAGGCCTACAAGGGTACTTAGTAAATGCTCTTCTTAAAATCTGAAAATACATTCAACCTGCAAACTTGTAAAAGTAAAACAGCATATTTTATTTTCTACACAAATAGACATATACACATTTATGATTAAATATGAGCCATATTTTCACAGCACTTGTAATATGGGGTCTAGGCTTACAGAGGAAACGCTTCCGTGGATTGGCTGTCACGTGCGTGTGTGTGCGTGTGCATGCTTGTGTGTATCTGTATCATCAAATCCCAGTCTGGTGAACACTGAGCTTGGGAAACTTAATCATTGCCTAAGAAAGATTTAGACGTTATATCCCAAACAGCACAGAACAAACAGCTCAGAATGTTTGCTCACCAGCCTGCTCTTAATGAAGGGAGTGCAAAACAATGAAGCATCAAGAGCTGCTCCTGCCTCAGGGGACTGATGGATGGATGAAAAAATTAGAAATCATCCTTCTCAAGATATAACCTGGACAGATTTCAAAGACTCACAAGAAAGTGAGGTAGCAGAGATACTCTTCAAAATCTCTTGAAAACATCAAATTTCCAGTTTTCAGCATGATTACTCTTAGCCCTCTTTGGGCTCAATTCACCTCTAAGAGTTCAGTGTCAGGCAACAGCGCTCAAAAAGGGAAGGAAGTGAAGAGACAGAAGGAAGAAGAATATTACTACCTGGAATGCACAGAATCACTCAAATTCTCCACTCTCCTGGATGTTTATCTTACCTGCTATTAACACGGGTTCTCAAAAGACACCCTGCAAATAGAGGGGGCTCTCGTACTGTGCCCACCCTGTGAGGCCCCATTCCCTTCCTCACCGGGGCAAGGAATGTGGAGAGAGCAGGGGAAGCAAGCTCCCTCCCAATGCCTCTAGGTTACTCTAGGCAAACCTCAAAACTAAATGCATCGAAGTCATGTGAGAACCAGCTGCAGGAAACATCAAATATCAAGATTGTAAAGTTTGAGTAGTTTTAACTGGGATGTATTTCTTGTGAGGAAATACCTATCCAAGCCCCTGATACATAACAATGTTCAATAGATAGTTCTTACTACATGAAGGCATTTGAAATTGTATGTAGCATTCTTCCATCACATGAAACCCTCGTTGACCTTAACACACCACTGAATGGGTATGCCCTCTTTTGAGCTTATTCATTCATATGTTTGTTCATTCATTTAACAAGTATTAACAGAATAGCTGCTATGGGCCAAGCTCAGTGTCAGTGGTTACAGATAGGTATTTATCACTGGGGTAGAAATAGAGTTGCATCAAGGGAAAAGGGCCATCACATCATGTCCAAGCACATAATTAAAGTGGAAGAAAGAGTGTAGAATGTAATAGAGACCTGAACTAGCCTAGGCCACCAAGAGGTCAAGCATTTTCCCTGAGGTCATTAAGTGAAATGGAGGGGGGCCCGTCTCATCCAGAAACAACAGGAGTGTGAAGCCCTGGGCAGAAAGCAACACCCCGCAAGAACAGAGAGAAGGAGATGAGGAGAAGCCAGAAGGTGAGGGCGGGTCTTAGTAAAGACAAAGTGAAGTGACAAAGGGCTGATAAGCCATGTCACAGATTCTTGTCTTGCCCACAGAGCCTTGAAAAACCCTTGAAGCATTTTAAACATGAGAGACCTGAATGTTTAAAAGGCCACTCCAGGGGCAAGTGCAGAATTGCTCCATGGGACAAAAAATGAATACAAAAAAAAAAAAAAAAAACCAGAGGATGAGTGGTGATATAACCCAGAAAGTACGTGGTAATGGAGACAGAGGATGATGGATGGGGTACAGCCCAGAGGAAAATCACAAGGTTGTTAATGATAGATTGCATGGAAGGGGGAGAAAGAGGCATTGAGTGCTGGGGTGACGCCCAGATTTCTGCCTGTGCACTTGGACAAATATCAGCTTTGTAACTGCGATGGGGACCCCAAGGAAAGGCAGGTTTAAGGGGCACACGGCTCAGTTTGTTCTAGACGTGCTGAGGTGGAGTGTCCTGGACCCCCCTGAATGAAACTCTCAACTCAATAGTTGGAGGCACTTTTCTGAAGCCCTGAGAAGAGGTTGACCTCAGACATATATATAAATCTGTGAACTACATGCGCAGGTACAGACGGCAATTGAAGGCATAGGTTGGATCAAATCACCTGAGGTGAAAGAAGGCACAGAAGTCCCAGCACAGACCCTTGAATTAGTCTCCAATTTAAAGCTCAGGCAGAGAAACATAAGCCAGAAAAAGAGACCAGGGGAAGCAAGCTGAGTAGGAAGAGCAAGAACATGTGGTGAAAGCAAAGGGGAGAAACGGGACAAAGTGACCAAACAGACTGGACTCCACTGAGAGCAAATGTGACAGGAGAGAGGAATAGCCCTTCCACTTAACGCAGAGATGGAAACTAAATGGACTATAGGTTACATATCAAAAGTGAGCAGAGGGTGAAAAGTGGAGTACAGACCCCTCTTCCGAGAACTGTGGCTGCAAAGGAAGAAGCTGGTGGTGGGGGTAGGGGAGAGAGGGCTTGTTCCCTCCAAAGAAGGATTGTCTGCTGAGGCTGAACACAAGTGGAAGGAGAAACTGGGAAAGAGGAAAGAGGATGGAGCACTGATGTGTGTTCCCAGAGCACCAATGGAGTGGGATCTGAAGCATGGAAGGAAATGGCCCAAGTTTGAGAAAAAGGTCCTACACCATTAGAAAGGCAGTGAGGAAGCAACAGCCAGGATGGTTCAGGCAAGTCCTCAAGCTCCCTGTAAAGGCCGCTCAGCATCCCAGATGGCCCCTATCCTTCTGCCAGACTGTTCCAATCCCAATCGGTCAAGCCCACTCTCTCTCCTGATTGCAGTGGGCCCTCCAGCTACAGTCAGGTTGGCAGAAAAGCCTGCAAATGGCACCGGTGCATTGAATGTTTACAGGAAAGTCCCTCAGGGTGCAACCACCACAAGTCACACCTCTGCTCCCTCAGTTTATAGGCAACCTTTCTCGGGCCTACCCCCATCTCTGGGGGCACCCCAAGATTTGTGGACTTGCTGCTGTGCCACACACAGGCCAGGACCAGGCTGTAGAACGTGCTGTGAGCACGTGTCCAATGGGACCCTTTGGTGGTCAGGGATCTCTGAGAAGAACACTGATCTCCTGGACAGTCACCCCCATTCAGCAGGCAGGCTTCCCTGAAAACTTTTCTTATTAGACTTCTTTTAATAATGCTCAAAACCCAAGTGCTGGCATTTCCAGGAAGAAGAGGAGGTGGGAAGGAATGTCAAGAATTAAATGCCACCTGCATTTGACTACAAAGATTTTTTTTAAGTGCAAGAGATGTTTACAGTAACTTTAGTCATAATTCCCAAAGCTCAGATGCATCCAAGATGTCCTTTAGTAGGTGAATGGATAAATTCCAAGAATGGGATATGATGCTGTCAAATAACTTGGAGCCTAAAGCTGTGCAGACCCATGAAGCTGGAGTGCTCAGTGAAGGCAGGTACCATCACGAGGCAGAAAAAAGGAAAGTCAATTTTGATGTTCACTGACCCTGACCTAGACACCATTGTGCAATAGCTGCTGTCAGAGCCCCCTTCAGCCTTTGCACCAACCCGATGAAATGGTTGTTGTTGGGTCCAGTTTGCAGGTGAGGAGATGGAGCGCCGGAAAATTGGGCCCCAGTCATGGGAAGTGGAGTTGGGGTCGGGACTCTGGTTTTCAGAGTCACGTGACCAGAAAAAAGGAGCTGACCCTCAGGTTTGGATACTAGACTGACCATAAAGCAGGAACAACTGGGAAAGGAAGGAGGCTGCCTGGAGGACAGAGGGGATTGGGGAGGCTAGACGCTGAGCCACCAGGCTCCTTTGCTCAGGAGCAGCCTCTATCCAGGACCTGTGGGGTGTGAAAGGGCCACAGGCTATGGGGTCAAGGGGCTGCAAAGAAGGGGTCTGAGTCTTATCAGGCTGCTGGCACGCCTGGACACATGCACCTCAGATATCCCCTTCCTTCTGGGCAGTGGCCTTAGGCAGAAAAGGAAACAGCTGGATTCAGCTTCCGGATCTGCCCAGAGGTTAGCTCCATCACACATCTGCTTCTTACCTGCTCCCTACCGGTGTTATGGGGTCTTTTAGAAATTAATACAGTAATCCTCTGGGGTGTGATCGTGCCCAGGAAACAGTGAAGGGGTAACAGATGGAGGCTTGTAACCTGGGCAAGCCCACGTGGGAAATGAATCCACCTGTGAAGACATCAAAGTGCTATTGGTGGGAGGGGAGGGAAGATATAAAAATGAATGATAAGAAGGATGAAATAATGAATCGTAAGAGGAGTTGGCAAATCCAAAGTCATACAGACAGAGACGGCCTCCAATGGGGACAGACCTGCACCAGGGGGGTCAGTCTCACCAGTCAAGATAAGTGATAGTGGGCCAGTGTTTATAATTAGGCACAGAGGAGGTTGAGATATTTCATCTGGAATTCAGCGTTCTAAGCATTTATGTAGTGAGTTTAAACAAAAGAGAGAGAGAGAGAGAAATTAAAAAGTAAAACTACAATAAATTGTTAAAATGATCACTCATCTCCAAAACCAATTTTTTACTCTTGTCGTTAAAAAAAAAAAATGACTGGCATATGATGGTATGCTGTGATTAGCTCAGGAGGGTAGTCATAGTTAGAAAGGAGGATTCCCTTTGTGGGATCTGTTGAGTAAAAAGATTAACAAGGTTAACTTCCAATTACAGCTATACAGGTCAAATGTTCATTTTGATCCTGTAAAAGCCTACTCTGGATTGCATTTACTTATTTCACGTTAATCTGCTATTGCATTCAACATTCCAAGGTGGGAGGAGTCCTCTACTAGATTCAGTCATGAGATAGAGAGCCTGGAGAGGAGTTAAAACGTTTATGATCCCAAGTTCCTAGCTTGCAAAATATGTGAATCATGTTACCGCGCGATCACCAGGGCAGAGTTATGAAATGCCCTAGGCCGGCTCTCCAAAGGCAAGTCACATACTCTGTGGGAGGTTCTGGAAGAGGGATGAGTTCTATTCCAGGAAGCAGAGGAAGTGTCCCAAGGCAGACACGTGCCAATTTGAACGGCCCAGTGTATGTCTTTCCATTTTACATGTCCAGTGGTTTCTAGACAATACACGTCTAGAAACAATACACGTCTAAAGATACACTGACGCCATTGTAAGTTCAGAGGGTTACCCCAAACCCCATCATAAGCATGGGTCCATGTGTCCCATGACACTAAATGTAGAGGTGAGACAACCCAAAAGAGGAAAGTAGCCAAGTGCTGTCACTGGGTTACAGGTTAGGATTGAGCAGGAAAGTGAATTTTGGAGCATTCAAAGTTTGGGAGACTGGGCCATATTGAGAGAATCATAGAAATCACTTTGAAAACTTACAGGGCACATGGTAGGGTAGGGTAGCTTTCCAAATGGAACAAAGCAGGCACAACATGGCACTCTCAAGATGGCCAAATCCATTCACATAAGTTGTCGATGTAGACTGTTTGTGTGCTAAGGAGAGAAGTGCTGGTCTCCCAAGAAGGAAAAAATGCTGTCTGTGATCCTCATGTAGGTCAAAAATAGACAAAGTACACTGAAGATGAGAATAATTCATGAGAGCATATCCTCAGGGTCCTAAAGAGAGCCTCAGTTTTTCCTGGAGGACAAAATCAATCATGCGCGTTGCCTTCATTTCTGCTTGTTTCATCACGCCGTTTTTGCGTTAACCAGAACACAGTTCCTGAAATCTCCAACTTGGACATTTTGTGCCTCAGAAACATGTATTCCCTCAGAATTCATTGTGCCACCATAGCATGACTGAGGGTAGCCTGAATTCACACTTTTCTAGCTCACACTTTCTATTCAATTAATAGGTTTGGCATGTCTGTGCAGCAGTAAGAATTTAATGATAAAAATTGTTGATGTGAATTCTACTTACTGTGAATCATGCAAAGGGGCAATGGCTTGATGGTTAAATCAAATTTATGGCCACAGTGGTTTGGAAAGTGTTTTTTCTGGACAGAGTCTTTATGTTCCCCCAAAATTCATATGTCAAAACCACCAATATAATGGTGTTAGGAAATGGTATCTTTGGAAGAAAATTAAGACTTAATGAGATCACGAGTATGAAGCCATTATGAATGGAATTAGTACCCTTATAAAAGTCACAAGAGAACTTGCTTCCCCTCTTGGTCTCTGCTGTGTGAGGTCACAAGAAGATAGCCATCTACCCACCAGAAGCCTACCATACAGGCACCCTGATCTTGGACTTCCAGCCTACAGAACCTGAGAAAAAGATGTCTGCCATGTCAAGCTGCCCAGTTTATGGTATTTTTGTCACAGCAACCCAAGCAGTTTAAGGGTGATCTATCTCCAGACTTAAGATTCTAGGAATAAACAGACCAGTCACATGGAAGGTATCAGTTACATGGTTAGGAGCCCATATACTGTGAGCAATCAGGCACAGCTCCAGTAGAAAGAACAGATTATTTAAATAACAAGTAACTATAGAGGCTGCAGCCTGAGGTAGGAGCTATGTTATGCCAGGATCACATGACTAAATATACGAACAACAGAAGAACTTCCTCTTATCCAGGTGACAATTCACTTCATCAAAATCATACTGCAGAACTTTACTTAGGGACTGGAAGATAGAAAATAAAATTAGTAAATAGGATTTCACAGATTTTCTGTAGTATACTTCCACCATGGACTTTTGAAAGGTTTAAAATGTGCTGTTTGTGGACTTGTTGGAAAGTAATGACAGTGGCAATAAACTTGGAACACTTGATAAGTCAATAAAAGTGAACATTATGCAAGATTTCTAATATGTAGTAGTGTACTTTGCAAAACATTTTAAAATTACTTTAGTAAAATATTTGACTAAATGTAGATTTATTTTGAAATCACACATATCTAATCAAGAAGGACCAGTAATTAGCCTTGATATTTAAAGTAGGAGCATACTTATAGTTTCATCAAGTAAGGCATACGTGCCAGGAGGGCACTGAGCCCATGACCTGTGCTTGTGTGAATAACTAAACATTTGCTATGCCTGGGGACTCATTGGTAATTTAATTTTAGACCAATTAAGAGAGAATTTGACAGTCCCAATTAACCTGATAATCAAGAATCCCCATACAACATAGATCTCATTTAAGAATTTTCTAAATGTGGGCAGCCAATTTAACCACCTTAAAAAGGTGTTCAGAAATCTAAATCAATGAAATCAGTGGCAATATGTCCCCCTAGTAATGTGTACCATTTTCAGATCTTCCACATACAGAGTAAATGTTCAATAAATGGTCAATTATTGAAGTATTTTATCAGTATTCCTACAGAAAGGAGGAATTTACCAAGCTCCTAAAGCATGTGTTGGGAGAAGTTCTTCACATGTTAGTTTTCTAGTTTAATCCTCACAAATTCTCCCTAGAGTGAGGTCTTATTATCCCTATGCCTGACATGGAACGTGAGACCCCGAGTGCTCAAGTAGTTGTTCAGAATGAGAAATGGGGACAGGATGCCCTCGGTAGCATAAAACCACAGCCTGGCTCCTTCCACCAGCTGGATCAAAGGTTTCTAAGCAAAAATTCACTTATTTACTTACTCATTCATTTAATACCTGTTTTGTACTCAAAAGTTATTTTAAAGTAGTTCCAAATAGATTTAACATAGTGAACATTTTTAACAATATTGATTCAAACTGTATTTACAGGTGCTGAATGAATTCTTACTCCAATTTGGAACATATTCCTAGCTCTTGGAGTTCTCCCAAACATTCTTTAGATTAAAAATTATATAGAATATTAAAATAGGCAAATCTGATGAAACTGGTTGTCAAGTCTGTGAAATATTCTTCCCTGGGTATGCATAGTAATCACACAGGTAACTGTCTATGGGATACGCTACATGGTTTGTGATTCTAAAGGGAAAGAAAGGGGGCAGAGGTGATTTCACCTTCACAACTGCATCTATGGAGGCTGGGATGACTGGTCTACCCAACTCCTCTCAAGGAGTCGTTAACCACGTAAGCAGAAACTATAGATGGACAACTCATTCATTCAAAACTCTAGAGCTGCTTGCTTAACATAAATCCCTGAAAAGCCTGTTTTTTTTAATATTCAGATTAAATAAGCAAAGGAAAATAATTATAAATATTTTTAAGTTATCGAGACTGTCATAAATTTTACTCAAAGCTAAAATTCCATTTGATGTCCATGACATAAGCACTTAATTTTTGTCAAGTGCACAGTGAACTCTGGGGTACAGACTGTTTCCTATTAAGTGTACCACTGAGTGACTGTTTTTAATCCTCTGAATAAAAGTATCCACATTTTACAGGTGTATGGTCAAACGAAAATACCTCACCAGAATTCCTTTGAGGATCTCTGAGAGTACGTGCCAATACTAACATTTCACACAAATCTATTCATGCTTAAGTTAGGATATTGACCATATGGTTTATGGAAATATTTGATACATTTGCATAAGACATACAAGTTTTGGAAGAATGGCCATTTTAATCAGGCTGACTAACTGAGATGAAAGGAGGGAGGTGTGACCATCTGTTTAACTTCATCTTGAATTTATTTAGCACCTGCAAAAAAATTAGTTTTGAGCTACTTCTGAACTAAGGAAACATAAAGAACCTATCTAGGAATGCCTGCTGTGTCCTTCAAGGAAAGGAAAGGTCAAGTTACAAACACACTACACACACAAAAACACATGCATATACCCATGCGCACTCTTGCACACAAAGGTCTTCCCTTTGAAATCTAAAGTCTGTAGTTCCAGAATTCATTTGATAACTCTGGCTCTTGATTTTAGTATCTTAAGATAACATTCTTAGCTATACTTATACTTGCTGATATCTATAAAGGCAAGTAAGAAAAGGTGAAATTATCATGTGTAAGAAAGAGGCTTCTGAACAGAGAGGGGCCATTATAAAATTTGCCAGTTCATAAACTGTTTGCATAATGGTTATAAATAAGCACACTATCTTCCCTTTGAAGGGATACACCACTGTACATGAATATTAACATGACATGAAAATACAGAGATTAAGTCTCAAATTATATTTCAGTGCATAATGTTTAGAACTTAATATTAATATTAATTGATTTAATAAATATTAATTGAATGAATTAAGAATATCCCCTCGTTTTCTGAGAATTGTAAATTGGTAAACAGATTTGAACTTAAATATATGTTCTTTATCTTTGGAGATGATCCTAAGGTTTTTGTACTATAGTTCTTGAGGTAAATTATTTAATACATTTTTTGACGTTGAAATTTTTGAAATTTTCTTGTGTTCTTCACTAAATACCCTTTGTGACTGTAATTTTCCCTTTCTCTTTCTGGGCTTTTGTTTGCCTTCTCTCTCTTTTTCATTAGTTTTATTGAAGACTTAATTATTAGTAATCTTCTCAAAGACTCATTCTTCATTTTACTGATTTTTGTCCTTATAATTTTCTTCTTGCATATTTGATTTCTTGTAATGCTCATTTTCCCCAACTTTTTGGGTTGAAAATTCAGCTTGTGTTCAGTCTTCTTTGTATTTGTAGTTAAATTTATAACTTGCCATCCAAGTATTGCTGAAGTGCCGCCCCTCACATTTGGGTATATAATGCTTTGTCGTTCTATTTTCAGGATTGTTCTTATGAGTTCCTTTTTTAATCCAATGGCTGGT
The DNA here is from genome assembly GCA_004026765.1 of Micronycteris hirsuta. Lineage (NCBI taxonomy): Eukaryota > Metazoa > Chordata > Mammalia > Chiroptera > Phyllostomidae > Micronycteris > Micronycteris hirsuta. Next base: position 33,633 of record PVJI01003672.1, read on the forward strand.
TTTTAATATAATGTCAGTTTCTTTTACAATAAAGAGGGTTTTTTTATGCTTTATTTGTTAATTAGATCTAAACTTAGAATGTTCAGTTACTTTTCTCCTGCAAATGTACTAATATATACAGAGTATCCTGCTGCATAATTTTCTGTGTAACTGCTCTGTTTGGGCTGCAGATACACAGAATTTCTATTTTTTATGTGAAGTTATATACAGTATATCATATGTGAGTGTACATACATACACACACATGTGCACACATAAACCAAGTAAACATAGTAAACTGCTGAATGTTAGGTTATTGTTACCTTTATACTTATTTCATTTGCTTGAGTCGAAAATTTCCCAACAAATGTGTTAAAGTACCTGAATAAAATCCATTTTCCATAAAATTTTGTGAATTGTTGCTTTTGGAACTTTGTAGGCTTTATTGCTCATAAGTATTGTATCTTATAATTTATTTTTCCAATATATTACATTTTTCTTCACATCTCATGATTTTAAAATAAACTGTTTTCCTTTAAAATTGATACTTTTATGTTCATCTGTTTTATTTTTGTTTGATGTTATCTGCATCTATCTCCATACTGTGATTTTCTTTTTATTTTTTAAGACTTTATTTATTTATTTTTAGAGAGAGGGGAAGGGAGGGAGAAAGAGAGGGAGAGGAACATCGATGTGTGAGAGTAACGTCAACAGGCTGCCTCTCCCTTGCGCCAGAACCAGGGACTAGGCCCGCAGCCCAGGCGTGTGCTCTGCCCTGGAACCAAACTGATAAACTTCTGCTTTTCGGGATGATACCCAGCCAACTGAGCCACACCAGTCAGTGCTCCATACTGTGATTTTCAAGTTTTTGGAATATTTTAGTCAATTATTGATCGTATATTGCTAAATCTTTTTCTTTATCAAGTTTGTTAGCCTATATTTCTAATGGATTTGACACAAATGCATGTATTATATTCATATTATATTTATCTTTATCATTTTACTCATGTGTCCTATATTCAATATTAAATTTCTTTTTTTATTGGGCATAGTACATTTTTTATACCACTCTAAAATTAATAAACTTTATATCTATTATCCTGTGGTTAATATTATCTCATGTCTGTGTTCTTCTAAAAGCTAAAAGAAAAAAATCCTTTCATATATGTATGATCTAAAGAACAATGGGAAAAGGACACCCAAATATGCTCCGCCCACAGTCAACAAGGAAACAGTACCGAGCAATTTTGAAAGACCCTCTCCCGCTCACCGTGTACTCCTCTTCCCACAAGTAATCACCGTCTTACGTGCAGTGTTTATCACTGTACTATTTGCACTTCAAGTTTTGCCAAATGTGTTATTATCCCTAAAAAACATATTGCTTCATTTGGGTGCTACCGAAGTTTGTATAAACGGAATATTATTCTATGTAATTTACTTTTTCCTTAACGTTATGTGTTTTGGCATCATCCATGTTGATACATAACCTCACATATTAATTAATTTTCACTCATGTATATATTTACAGTTTAAATAAACCACAGATTATTTCACTTTTGCTTTAAAGTGGACATTTGGACCCACGTGTTTTTATCTTTTTACTACAGTGAGCAACGCAGCTATAAACATTTTTACACACCCGTCCAAGGGCCAAAGGCTTTCTCTAGGACACGTACTGATAAACTTGTTATTCTTGCCAATCTGGTTGGAGAAAAAAGCTGTCCTCTTTTAATTTGTTTTTGTACTCTGCTGGTTCCTAATGAGAGTGAACATCTTTTCATGTTATTTCTTGCATTTAAAGTATACATTTCAATGACTTTTGATTGCTATTTGTACCCATAAATCCATCACCACATTAAGATACAACATATCTCCTCACCCCCAAAAGATTTTCACAATCACGAACCATTTATGGTTCCTTCCACGCTGGCCAGAGAAAAAACCATTGTAGACTGGCTCGCATTTTACAGAAATGGAATAAAACACTCAAATAAAAAGGGATAACCTCTTGGTGTCCAGCTCCTTTCACTCAGAATAATGATTTTGAGATGTATCTAAGTTGTGTGCATTAGTAGGTCATCCCTTTTTATTGCTGAGTAGTACAGACATACCTTAAAGATACTGCAGGTTTGGTTCCAGACCATAAAAAAACAAACATCTCAATAAAGTGCGTCACAAGTTTTTCTTTGCTTCCTGCTGCATGTAAAATTTATGTTTACACTATTTTGTAGTCTATTAGGTGTGCAATATCATTATGTCTATGAAAACAATGTACACACCTTAATTAGAAATACTTTATTGCTAAAAAATTCTAACCATCATGTGAGCCCTCAGTGATTCGTAACCCTTCTGCTGGTGGAGGGTCTTGCCCTGATGTTGATCCTGCCGAATGAGCGGGGGTAGGTTACTGAAGGCTGAGATGGGTATGGCAATTACCTAAAATGAGACAACCATAAAGTTTGCTGCATCGATTGACTCTAACTTTCACAAATGATTTCTCTGTAGCACACGATGTCGTGTGATGGTATTTTACCCACATAAGAACTTCCATCAAAATTGAAATCGATCCTCTCAAACCCTGCCACTGCTTTATCAACTATTTATGTAATATCCTAAATTCTTTGTTGGCATTTCAACAATTGTCACACTATCTTTACCAGGAGTGGATTCCATCTCAAGAAGCAACTTTCTTTGCTCATCCGTGAGACCAACTCCTCATCTGTTGGAGTTACATTATAAGATTGTGACAATCCAGTCACCTTTCAGGCTCCACTTCTAATTGGAATTCTCTTGTTATTTCCACCACATCTGCAGTTACTCCCTCCGCTGAAGTGCTGAACCTCTTAAAGTCATCAGTGAGGGTTGGAATCAACCTCTTCCAAACTACTGTTAATATTGGTATGTTGACATCTTCCTATGAAATCACAAATGTTCTTCATAGTATCTAGAATGGTGACTCATTTCCAGAAGCTTTTCAATGTATTTTGCCCAGGTCCATTGGAGGAATCACTATCTATGGCAGCTATAGCCTTATAAAATGTATTTCTTAAACAAGAAGATTTGAAAGTCAAAAGTACTCCTTGATCCATGGGCTGCAGAATGGACATTGTGTTAACGGGCACGAAAACAACATTAATCTCATTGTACATCTCCATCAGCGCTCTTGGCTGATCAGGTGTATTGTCTATAAGCAGTAATATTTTGAAAGGATTTTTTTTCTGAGCAGTAGGTCTTAACAGTGGGCGTAAAATATTCAGTAAACTGTGTTATAACAGATGTGCTGTCACCCAGGCTTTGTTTTTCCATTTATAGAGCACAGGCAGAGTGGGTTTCACATCATTCTTCAGGGCCCTAGGATTTCCAGAATGGTAAGTGACCAGTGGCTTTAACTGAATGTCACCAGTTGCATTAGCCTCTAATGAGTCAGCCCAGGCTCTGAAGATTTGAGGTCAGACACTGGCTTCTCTCTAGCTGTGAAAGTCCCAGGGGCATCTTCTGCCAATATAAGGCTGTTTCATCTACATTAAAAATCTGTTGTTTAGTGTAGCCACTTTCATGAATTATCTTTGCTAGATCTGGATAACTTGCTGCAGCTTCTGCATCAGCACTTGCTGTTTCTCCTTGCACTTTAATGTTATGGAGACGGCTTCTTTCCTCATGAACCGATCTCTGTTAGCTTCAGACTTTTCTTCAGCAGTCCCCTCACCTCTCTCAGCCTTCATAGAATTGAAGAGAGAGTTAGGACCTTGCCCTGAATAAGGCTTTTGCTTAAGGGAATATTGTGGCTAGTTAGATCTTCTATAAAGACCACTATAACTTTGTCTACATAAGCGATTAGGCTGTTTTGCTTTCTTATCTTTTGTGTCTTCACTGAAGTAGCGTTTTAATTTTCTTTGAGAACTTATCCTTTGCATTCACAGCTTGGCTAAGTGCTTGGCACTATAAGCCTAGATTTCAGCCTGCCTCAGCTTTCAACATGTCGTCCTCACTAAGCGTAATCATTTTTAGCGTTTGATATAAAGTGAGAGATGTGTGGCACTTCCTTTCACTCGAACACTTAGAGGCCGCTGTAGGGTTATTAACTGGCCTGATTTCAATATCGATGTGTCTCGGGGAACAGGGAGGCCTGAGGAGAGGGAGAGAGATGGGGAATGACTGGTCCGCGGAGCAGTCGGAACACACACAATGTTTATTTAGTTCACCGTCTTATGTGGGCATGATTTGTGGAGCCCAAAACAATTACAGTAGTAACATCAAAGATCACTGATCACATACAAACATAACACATATAACAATAATAGTAATAAAGTTTGAAATACTGTGAGAATTACCAAAATGTGACCCAGAGACGCAAAGAGAGTAAATGCTGTTGGGAAAATGATGCCGATAGACTTAGTTCAATGCGGAGTTGCCACAAACTTTGAATTTGTTAAAAAGCACAAAATCTGTGAAGCACAATAAAGAGCAATAAAATGAAGTATGCTTGTATTCCACCAGATGGATATATCACATTTTGCTTATGTTTTCATATATTGATGAGCATTGGTTGTTTCCAGTTCCTGGCTATTGTGAATAAAGACATTATGAGTGTATGTAGCTATGTAAGTTCTTGCGTGGCCATGTGTGTGTTTTTATATCTCTGTAGCAAACACGTAAATGTGCAAGGGCTGGGTTATGTGGTAGAGGGACATATTTTTTAATATAGCTGAAAGGAAAAAATCTCTGTTTATCTAAACTCACAGAATATTTCTGTACTCCAACATGTGGGTGTTTTTCTCATACCAAGCAATTCTACAATTCTCTGCAGGCACTGACTGGAATCAATTTAACTGTATTCTGACACCATCTGCCTGGAAAGAGCATCAGACCCCACAGGTTAAGATCTAAGTCCCACAAGACTGCCCCCCATTTCAGATGCCAATGAAAGTCCAGGTTGTCACCTGTGCTTCTGAGCAAACGAAAGAGATTGAACTTTTAGAAATGGCTGCTGCATAGATGAATGAATGGATGGGTAAAAAGAAATATAATCACTAATTTCCCCCTTAAGGTCAGTTAATAGTTACAGCCTACATTATCCAATGGCATATATGTCGCATGTGGAATTGTTCTCTACTCCCATCTACAATGTCTTCATGCAGTATTGCTAAAACGTAAGTTCCTTTCCATAATAAAGTAAACTTGATTTAAATGGTTTCAACTAGTTACCACCCACAATGAGCCAGATTATTCTTTTGCTTAAACTCTAGCCCAGAAGGGCATTAAGCACATTTGGGTATGCTTTCAGACTGCCAGGGTGGCCAACTAATGGACCACTGCCTCAGTGTCTATACCATTTCAATGTCTGCTTGGGCCCAAAAGAGCCTTATGTAATATTAAAATATAGTTCAATACATTCAATACACATTCAACTTTCCTAGGGTTTTTGAGTTAGAGATTTTGGTCAAAAAATCTGTATCCATGCCCTGACTAGCGTAGCTCAGTGGATTGAGCGCGGACTGGGAACCAAAGGGTCCTGGTTCAATTCCCAGTCAGGGCACATGCCTGGGTTGCAGGCCAGGTCCCCAGTGAAGGCCATGTGAGAGGCAACCATGTATTGCTGTTTCTCTCCCTCTATTTCTCCCTCCCTTCTTCTCTCTCTAAAAATAAATAAAAATAAATCTTTAAAAAAAAATCTGTATCCAACTCCTTCATATTTCAAAACAAGAAAGTTAATGACTACAGATAATCTCACAGCACTTGTATGTTACTATCGCACTGTATATGCGCATGCAAACGGCTCTGAGGAAAGCAGGAGGCTGTGAACGCCCAGTGGTTGCGCAGGGCACTCCGGCTTACAACACACCCTCCAGAACTTGTGTACATTGCAAAGTCTGCAACCCAGTTTACTCAACTTGGGTAGACTGAACAGCTTACTCATCAACTTAATGTATTTGGGAAATATTTAGTGTCACTTTGAATACTTTATTTGCTATGTTCAAATCCTCAAAAGCAAATTTACATAATGGCTAATTACACATACAACTGAAAAATGTACCTTCTTTACATTCAATTTAAATGTATGTATTAGGGTAGATTTGATAAAAAATTAGGCCTATTCATGAAAAAATTCAGATTTAGAATCATTGTTAATTTTTTTAAATAAGAAGATAGTATTTTACATGTATGAGGTTGATTTTTGGGTTATGCATTATATTAAACATGAGCAATAATTACATACATTATATTACATTTCTGTTGAACAGTCTTGTAAAAGAACATCGTGTGTGGGGAGGGGTGGATTAAACTCCCTTCATTACTCTTCTTTTTCAAAAGTCACAGATTCATTCAGCTCTTCTTACACAGTCATTTTTAAGGTATATTTTAAAATAAGTGTATGAGATTCTGAAAAAAGTTTGTTTAGGTTTTGTCTGGAATTACAACTGATTTATAAATAAATATGGAAGGAAATTACATATTTGTAACATCTAATACCCATCCTGGAATTTGTTTTATCTGTCATTTACTCAGAAAATCCTAAGTAAAGCTTAGATGCAACATTATCTCTATATCACTACATAAAGGAATATGCTTGGTCCATATAATTTTTCCAAATGTAGGAATGGTCATTTAGGAAGAAACCTTCTGCATATGCAGTGCCGCTTCATCATCCAGCAGATGGTACAGCAGAAGGTCTCATAAATTTCACAGGCTGGATATTATCATAATGCAATTAATAAAATAGCACAATAATCACTAGATAAAGTAAATGCCCAGTAAGAATTTTATTTGACACTCCTATTCAATATTAAAATAAATGAGGATTTTTGATAGACACTCTGTATCTTGTATTTCTGAGGAGTGAATAAACAAAGAAAAGTGACAGTCGAGCATTGCACTATTTACAAAATAAAACACAGAAGATGAATTGCTGCCATAGCAGGATATAGCTCTGTTTCTTTAATTTTTCATGAGTTAAACAATCACTGGCATTCTTCTCTTACCAAATACCCAGGTTAAGCGTGGAGATTAACCCTTTCATAAATGTTACCACCTAGAAATTAATGTTTCCAGGGAGAAGATGGAGCTTTATTAAAACAATCTTTTAAATTACAAGAAATTTTAACAGTCAATATTTTGGAATCTCTAGCATCTCAGTCTTCACCAGCTACATTAGGACCAGGTCATTATGAGTCACTTTGTTATGCACTGAACTTGACCACCAGCTCATTCACCTTCCAGAAATGTACGCTTAGAATGAGAGATTAGGGACTTTTCTTTACTGCTTTTTAAGACTAGAAATACATTTTCCCCCCATATTGTGCTACTAAAGGGTTCAGATAAGAGAACCTATAAAACATACAGCAATTTTATGCCCTATGAAGTGAAAAATTATCTATCATTTTTCAGCTTCATGCACAAAGCATTATCTCAGTCAACATGCTGAGGATTTTATGACACAGTTAAAAACATTCAAGTTGGATGATATGGAATCTCAAGGTAATTCATTTCACTCCAACATGTATTTGTCAAAGAAGTATATGCATCACTACTGTTTTTTTCACATCTCGCTTAGGATAGAGAAATTGCACACGTCAGCTTGTCTCACCTAAATCCTTCTCACAGAGCCTCCTGGAACTGTGGGAGGGAGAGAATGAGCATGAAGCAATAGTGGTGCTATATCATCCTTAATAAAAAACCTACCAAATTACTGGTCTCCACTGAAACATTAGGATAGCTGAGATTTACTCAGTGCTTGTAGTGGGCCGGGTGCTATACTAAGCACAGTAACCCCATGAGATAAGTACTATTAATATATGTATTTTTCATAGAATAAAGGGTTTTCCAGAAGTTGTTAGCAAGTATCCAGGTTATACAGCTATCACCGCAAAGGCAGTGTCAACCGGGGCAGCAGGAACTTGCCACAAGTTAGCCCATAGGGGCAGTATAAAAAGTAGCTCCACCCCTGGCCAATGTAGCTCAGTTGCTTGGAGCGTCATCCTGCAACCTAATGATTGTGCATTCAATTCCCAGTCAGGACACATACCTACGTTATGGGTTTGATACCCGGTCCGGGCATGTACAGGAGGCAACCAATCAATGTTTCTCTCTCACATCGATGTTTTTTCTCTCCCTTCCTCTCTCTAAAAGCAATGGAAAAAAGGTGCCCTCAGGTGAGAACTATAAGTAATAATAATAATAATAATAATAATAATAATAATAATAATAATAAAAATAATAAATTTTTAAATGACTCTAAAATTCTTTATAACCTTGCCATAGTAAGTCATGTCTATGTCCCTTAACCTTGACTCCAGGCTTTGTGACTGACAAGTAGAACTCAGCTGAAATGATGCCAGCTTGTCAGGAATTCCCAAAGTGCCAGCCAGATGCACTCTCAGGAGCTTTGCCTTCTTGACCCCACAACGTTGCAGCCCGCAGGTGCTGGCAGATGACAAAGACGTACACACTGACCCTGGGCACACAGCCTACGATGTGCAAGATGCAGATGGACTGCCCCAGCTTGTGGATGCCAGTGAACCCACAACTGCTTTGGTGGGGAACCACTGAGGATGCATGGGCTCCATAGGAGCTATCCTTGCTGTTGCTCCACACCCCTGCTTCTCCTGTCTCTTCTGATCCCTGTTTCTACCTTCACCTTTCAAAGATGTGCTTTTCTGTGTTCTCCACTTACTGGTTGGAAAGCCACCCCAAGTTGTGCATTCTAGCAAAGGGGTTCCTACCCAACTTTCTGTCCCCCTTTTATCTAATGGTCCCCTTTGACCCATCCATTATCTTTTTCGACTTCAACACCTCTTTGAATATCTATGCTACAGACTAGGAGACCAAACTTAAATGCAGTAAGGAACCAATTAGGTAACACTTACGGGAGAAGTAACAGCACCAGACAATAGGGAGTGGCAGCGTCTTTGGCAAGTTTTTTTACAATCTAAAATGTTTACAGTCAAATGTATTAAAACACCATCAAAACAAAATGAGCCTAGAAAAATGGAATTGGAATAAAGGGCCTAATTTTGACCCATTAATAGAACTTACAGCTCTGGCTCAAATCTATTCCTGGGACTACTCAGTGAAACACACTATTTCTAAAGTCATTACAGTGAGAATAGGTGAAGGAATAAAATCAGTAATCACACAGTGGCACCATCTAGAAGAATCCTTTCTGCTTTGATGTACCTGATGACAGAATAATCTTTAAAATAATTTTATTCATAATAATACTGATCTGTTGACAGAGAAATTATAACAAAAAGAACCAGTCAACCACCAGGCTCACACAAAGGCGATGATTTTATCTGATTTATTTTTCATTTAAAAATGTTAGCAATGGCTGATATGGCTCAGTGGATTGAGCACCGGCCTGCATACCAAAGGGCTGCCAGCTCTATTCCCAGTCAAGGCACATGCCTGGGTTGTGGGCCAGGTCACCAGTAGGGGGCGAACAAAAGGCAACCACATGCTGATGCTTCCCTCCCTCTCTTTATCCCTCCCTTTCCCTCTGTCTAAAAATAAATAAATAAAATCTTTTTTAAAAAAATGTTAGAGCAGCCTTCAATTTTTTTAATAAATAAACAAAACAAAACAAATTACAGCTGGGGACATGTCATTTGCTCATGAGATGTCTTTTCTTTCTTTTTTGTTTTTTAATATGAAAACCAATTTACCTTCTCAAGCTGATTTGGAAAGTTGACTTATCAGAAATAATAAGGGACATAAAAATTTTCTGGACCTTCAAAATCCCATAAACAATTTAAAAGGCAAATGAAAAGTAAGAGGAAATGTTTCTAACACATATAGCCACAAAGTGTTCATGTTCTTAGAATATAATGACTGATACAATTTGAAAAGAAGACATGTACCTCTATAGAATAATGGGCAAAGGCTATGAGCAAGTAATTTAAAGAGAGAAAATGCATATGGCTTTCAAAATACTATGAAATACCAGATACTATTTTCACCTATCAAACTGTCCAGTATTAAAAACAAGTAACAATATCCAGTGTTGTCCCGTGTGTGAAGAAGTGAACAGTTTCACACACTGTTGGTGGGAAACAAATTGATACAACCTTTGCACAAACTAATTGGCTCATCCCTATCAAAAACCTTAAAAACAGCAAATCCTTTAGTTTGATAATTCCACTTCAAGGAATTTTTTGTAATGAAAATCAATATGGATATTCTCAAAGATTCAACTTTATTTGCATTGTTAACATATGATCAAATATATGAAAAACCTGGTAACAGGAGAGTATATATTATAGCCCCATTTGTGTGAGAAAAAATAAATATTTACATGTATCTAATAATATACTGAAAAAATATCAGGCAGTATATACAGCAAAGAGGCTATTCCAGAATGGTACAATTTTATTTTATTTTCTGATAACCTAAGGGGATTTTTTTTTAATAATTGTATATTGTGCCATAGATATTTTATTAAATGAAAAAAAAGTTTCATTCTTTTGTTAAAAAATAAAGGCTTCTAGGACAAAAAAATGGAAGTGACATAATTATTGGATGTAGAAAGTTATTCATGATATATTGATTTGTACTAAAATGATATCATTAAAGAACATAAATGCACATGCACAGAAAGAATACCCAAGTAATGAGAAAGGAAACGTGTCTAAGTGATGGTGTGGTGAGAGATGTCTATTGTCTCCTTTGTTCTTATCTTGTCTAATTTCTCTATAAGAAGGTTGATTACTTTCTTTAGAAATGTATTTTAAATTCAGCTCCTATGCATTAAAACTATACTGAATAGCTTCCTGAAACTGCTAAAATAAAATCAGACTACTCCATGACCTAAGGTTAAGGGGAAAAATCACCTCAATTGCATCCGAGTAGGAGAGACAATATAGGCATAGGAGGAAATAAAACGAAATATACAGACAACATCTATGGGTGGTGGCTCTTTAAGTAAGTTTTGTTTTCTTTATTTTTTCTTTCTGAATTTCCCAAATTTACTACAAGAAATATATTATATTTTATAATTAGAAAAAAATTGAATGTACCTCAAGTAACCAAAGAAAGTTATCAAACAGAAAGGTATTGTTATAATTGGTGTGTTTCATGAAAACACTGAACTGTGCTGGTCAGTGTGTCAACTGACTTTATACACACTGTGCTTTGTCATAATCCTACAGAAAGTTATATCAAATGCATCAGTTGACTTAGAGTGGGTATGTCAATATATTTTTCCCAATTAGATCTGTGACAAATGCTTTAGTTTAAGAGCTCCTCCCTAGGTAAATATGAACACACCAAAATCCATGATGAAATAAAGATGGGAATGATTTTGCCTGCGCAGGGGCAGGGCGTTGAGAGATAAAGTTTTTGCTCCACCCTCACCAACCAGCCCTTCAGAAAGGAGAGCTCTCAGAGGAACCGGAAGCGTAGCCAAGATAAGATAAATTGCTTCATTCCCCATTGGCTTCCTTCAAGTCCTCCACGTATCACTTTCTCAGAGATGTCAAACACACTACCAAAATTATACACATCTGTAAAAGACAAGGGGCCATTATGCAGCATTTTCAATGAACTAAATGAAATAGAATCCATAAAAAAGGGAAGCACACCAAGACTGAGTCCTTGCGGGGAGGATGCCTGCAGGCTGAGCCAGGGGACCTTGTCACAGCAGCTGGAGGCCTCTAGGTGAAGATTCATACCTCATTTTATCTCTCCCTAATTGGGAGATCTCAGGCAAATTACTCAAGGCCTTGGCACCTCTGCTTCTTCATTGTTTTTAAACTCAGGATAAGAATAACATCCATTTCATAGGGCAGTTGTGAAGACTATGGGGGGTAGGAGGGGTATATGCCTAGTCCAGAGATGGCCCACTGGAAGCATCCAAACCAGCTAGTCACCAATATTATTTTTTATTGTATTTTTTCCCATTGCCATTTAGTCCCCTTATGCCCCCTCCCACCCACCCCATCCCCTGCAATCACCACATTGTAGTCCATATCCATGAGTCCTTTTTCATTTTTGCTCAATCCCTCTATTCCCTACCTTCCTCCCCCTACCCCAGCTGTCATCCTGCTCTCTATCTATGAGTCTGTCTCTATTTTGCTTATTATTTCAGTTTGTTCATTAGATTCCACGTACCCATGAAATCATATGGTATTTGTCTTTCTCTGACTGGCTTATTTCACTTAGTATAATGTTCACCAGATCCTTCCATACTGTTGCAAAGGGTAAAATGTTCCTCTTTTTTATAGCTGAGTAATATTCCATTGTGTAAATGTCCCATAGTTTTTTATCCTTTCATCTACTGATGGACCAACAGGTGGCTTCCATGTTTTGGAGACTGTAAAGAACACTGCAATGAACATAGGAGCGCTTATGTTCTTTTGAATTAGTGTTTTGGGTTCCTTCAGATTTATTCCCAGAAATGGGACTGATGGGTCAAAAGGCAGATCCATTTTTAATTTTTTGAGGTATCCCTATACTCCTTTCCACAGTGGCTGTACCAGTCTGCATTCCCACCATCAGTGCAAAAGGGTTCCCCTTTCTCCACATCCTCACCAGCACTTGCTGTTTATTGATTTATTGATGGTAGCCATTCTGACAGATGTGAGCTGATAATCTCATTGTGGTTTTAATGTACATTTCTCTGATGGTTAATAACATTGAGTATCTTTTCATATATCTATCCGTCATTTGTATATCCTCTTTGGAGAAGTGTCTATTCAGTCCCATTTTTTAATTAGGTTGGTTTTTGGTCTTGAGTTTTAAACGTTCTTTATAAATTTTAGATATTAACGCCTTATCAGATATATCCGTGAATATGTTCTCCCATTCTGTGGGTTGTCCTTTTATTTTGATGATTTCCTTTCCTGCGCAAAACCTTTTTAGTTTGATATAGTCCCATTCGTTAATTTTTTCTTTTGTTTCCCTTGCCTGGGGAGATATAGCTGATAAAATAGTGCTACGAGCTATATCCGAGGTTTGCTGCCTGTGTTTTCTTCTAGGATTTTTATGGTTTCAGGTCTAACATTTAAGTCTTTGATCCATTTTGAATGTATTCTTGTGTGTGGTATAAGAAGGTGTTCTAGTTTCATTTTTCTGCGCGTATCTGTCCAGTTTCCCCAACACCAACACCAGTTATTGAATAGACGATGTCTGGCCCACTGTAAGTGCTTGCTTCCTGTGTCGAATGTTACATTATTGACAGCGCTCCTGGCACAGCTGTGAGAAGACCGCTGACCACTTCCCTCCACCAGCTCCGCTCCTCGTGGTCTTTATTACACAGGGGTTGCCACGTCCCCAGTAAGCAGACAGAGGTTACTGCTAGAAAAAATCGATGTCAAAAATACACTGTTGCATAATCTAAACATCTTCAGAAAACATTCATAATAGGATCACTTTCTATTGCAAGATAGAGTTTTCACTTGATAACACTATGACATTATAATCATATCCCAATTTTATTTGATAAAACTCTGGTCTTACAGTCAACTTTTCGGGACTTTTCTTTCCAGGATTATGTTGTCACTCCTGCTCAGTGAGGTCTCTACACAGACTGGGGCACACCACATGACATCAGAGGACAAAACCTGAGTGAGCCACCAGAGCAACGAAGGGCAAGAGGTCCCCGGAGGTCAGAGTTGTGGGAACCTCCCACCTGTCACCACAGGGTTGGTTGGGGCTGCACAGAGCCAGGCAGTGACCCAGAGATTTGCTACCAATCCCTGGGCAGATGCCCAAAGGGATGGGGATCCCCGGGGACCCTGAACTCCCCTCCACCCACGACCCACTGAATCCACAGCTACACATGGAACAACCTGCTCAAAAATCCTGCCACCTGGCCCAGCGGCTGCTGAACCCCAAGGCCTAGGACAGAGAGGCAATGTAGAAACAGGTAGGAGAGGCGCCCCCACGTAGTCAGGAACCCCACTGCGCTGCATAGTTCAGGAGGGAGCTTCAACCTGAGGAGAAAGGGTGGAACCCAGACAGCACCCCAACTTTTAAGACCTGCACCTGAGCGACAGCCCCCAAAACATCTATCTTTTAAAACCGCTCAGACAATGTCCCCAGGAGCCATAGACCCGAACAACCTGAGGACCTGGCACAGACTCACTGTCCACAGTTTTGCCTTGTTGTCTGGTGTCAGGAGCGTCACTTCGAGTCCACGTCTGTCCACTGTGGGCAGTGGGATGTCTGGTGGAACACGGGCAGGTTTTTCCTGGTAGGAACCACTGTCTGCTGACTGGAGATATGGCAATACCTGTGTAAAAAGGGGCAAGCTCCAGAGCCAGTCACTGTCACGGGCGCTCTGTGCACATCTGAACCCGGTTTTGCATCTGGGGCCTGGTTCTGTGTCTGCTCCTGGTTAGGTCAGGGGCCCGGGTTTTACACCTGCTTCTGGTTTTACATTTGGGGATCAGGTTCATGTCTGGTCCCCAGCTTTTGCAGCTGCCATCAATAGCCACCTCTACATGGCCTGGCTCTAGTGGCCATTGGTCTGCCACTGTCATCCCCCAGGACTACATGCATTTGCACATTTTCAAAGCTCTGCCTGAGGGTCTGGCTTCCAGTCAGCCTGAGTCTAGGTGACAACAGGCCTCCCTAGGGCACTGACAGTCTTGGCACATCCCCAGCTCCCTGGAGCCACGAAAAATACAGCAGGCTGCTGGGACAGTCACAGAGGTCTGAGAGCCAGCCAAGAGCTGGGACAGGCTTGAATGATAAGGTTCATCTCCTCCAGGAGGTCACTCCTTCAAGACTGGGAGATGGGCTGTTTCATCAAATGCACAGAAATCAACAGAGCGAGTCAGAGAAAATGAAGAAAGGGGGCTGTGTTGTGGGCCGGTGTATATCTTAGTCTTCGGAGTCTGGCAACACTTGTATGCACAAGTAGCATATTCCTTATTCTGGAAAGAATTAGGAGAAAAGAATGGATATATAGGGCAAATTGTTTCCTCCTAATGAGGTCATTTTTACTCCTGTATTCCTCCCTTTTCTGATGAGGAGAACGTGACCCCTTCCCTGGGATTCTTTCCCTGACACGAGAAGGCAGGAGGAAGGGGTGTTGGCTGAAACTCCCCTCCAGATGTGCCTGTGTGCAGTGGCCACGCCCCCAGAATGAGTTTTCCTTCTGTCAACCCAAAGAGCCAGACCCATTGTCCACCAGGGGTTCTGGTGCTCTCTTCTAGGAAGGAGATGTATAGAATATCATTAAAATCCAGTTCTAGCTCAGATAGTTACTTTCTGATCAGATACTAACTTTCTTCCCTTGATGCTGGTGCTGTATTGTGAACTGTGAACACCTCGCACTTGGGAGAGGCTTCCTGTGCATGGAAAACCAAATTGATGCAGTTTCCCAGAGAAAGACAACAGGCAGCTAGCCACTCTGGCCTGCCTGTGTTCTCCGGAAACACAGTGGTGACCCCTCCACCGTCCACAGTTTCACTTACCTGTGGTCAACCTCAATCCAAAAATATTAAATGGAAAATTCCAGAAATAAGAAATTCACAGGTTTAAATTGCACAATGTTCTGAGTAGCATGATGGAATCTTTCATTGTCCCACTCTGTCATGCAGGGATGTGAATCATCCTTTTATCCAGCATATCCACACTGTACACGCTTCTCCCCCCATGTGCACACTGTACATGCTTCTCCCCCCATGTGCACACTGTACATGCTTCTCCCCCTGTCTGAACACTGTACACACCTCTCCCCCCGTATGCACACTGTACACACTTCTCCTCCCACCCCCATAAGTAACTTAGTAGCCATCTCAGTTATCGGACTGACTGTCACTGAATCACAGTGCTTGTTGCAAGTCACCCTTATTTTACTTAATGATGACCCAAAAGCCCTTCTCATAACTTTTATTACAGCCTATTGTAATAATCATTCTATTTTATTAGTTATTGTTAATATTTTACTGTGCTAATTTAACTTTAGTTAAACTTTATCATAGGTCTGTATATATAGAAAAGCATTATAAATAAATATACGGTATATATACACATATGTATATGGTTAGGCACTATCCGCAGTGTTAGCCATCCCCTGTGGGTATTGGAACATATCTCCCACAGTCTTTTGTCCCACATGCAGCTGAATCCAGATCTCCAAAAGAACACATCAGATTTCAAGGCCAGAGCACTGACCGGCACTGAGAAAGTGTGTATTTGTAGGGACTGTCTTCTGGCTTAGTCCGCTTCCTTTTGGAACCAACCACTGTGACTAAGACTATGGTAGAAATAATGCGGGTGTTGGGAGCTCTGGATCCTGCCTAAAGAATTTTTCCATCTCAACAGAATGAGTAAGATTTAATATGCATGGACACAATCTAATACTTACTTAGGTAATTTATTCTGTTGTTCTGAGAGTTCATTCCTAATGAAGAAAGGCCAGAGTGTATATATGCAATTTTGTGCTACATTACATAATGTTTGTTAATTATCTTGCAAGCTTTAGTAGTACTGTTTATTTCATTAAATTGTGATAATTCCATATAATTTTTCATATCATCACCAGAGTACACGAGAGTGCACAGCACACCGCAAGCATTCAGCAAACACCTGATAACTACTGTGCAAGGTGAGAACTGCTTTCTCCGGGGCTCATTATCATGAGCTTTTCACCGAGCAGTTCTGAAGCTGGTAAAATGAAGAGATGCATACTAAAAAGATAGAACAAATTTGAAGGTCATAGAATAAACTTAGAAGAACCTCAAAATTCACTAACTCAGTAATGGAACTATAGACAATAAAATGTCCAAAGAAAATAAAGACAAGGATGTAAGGGGGGAGGGAGAAAGGAAGACCAAATGAGCAACAACAACAAAAGATATTCAAACAAAATGATTGCATTTTTGTAACAGTAAGTGGCTTAGAATAGTAGGACATAGAGAATTTAAAAAGAAGAAGAAAAATAACTCAGTACATTAAAAGACACCAAAACACAGCAATGTCTTGAATGCCAACTGGGGAAGGATTCTGATGAGCTACAGCCCTTTAATGTTCTCTACTATGGAAATGAGTGGGCGGGAGTGGGAGGTGCACGGACAGGCTCTGCATCCGATCTCTTTAAGAGAGGTTTTGTATAATTGTTTGAAGCCAGGACACAGATGGACACAGAGCAGTGTCCCCGTCTCCCTCTGGAATCGTGCATCAGTGTTGTCACTCACTTGCCCAGACAACAAGGTTTCACCATCAGCATCAATCACCATATTCCATAAGTAAAAGATGACAAAGGTTATATCCTAAAATCTTTACACGTTTTCAAACATAAAGTTATTCATAGCTACTGCAGCTTATTCTTTTTTTTCTTTTTCTTTTCTTTTTTTCCCAAAATACAACAAAAAATTCTATCATTATCTTTACTGGTTTACTCTGAAGAATTAGATGTTGCTAATCAGTCTCTCTGTTCTGAAACTCTCTATGCTTAGTTTTCAGTATATTAATTTTCTGTTGCATTTTATTCTTCCTTCCTGGTCTTCCACTGTTTCATTCATTCCCTTCCCCTGCTCACACCTTCAGAGTGAGAGTAACCTGGGTGATCTCACATTTTCTCTGGGTGACCCTACCCCTGGATTCAATGTGCTGGATTAGATATCAATATATTTTACCTTTTCCTATTATTTTCTGCATATTTATAGTTTTCTAAATTATCTTCTAGGCTAATGTAAATAACTATTGGACATTTTGAAAGTGTAACATTAATATCATATCAGAGGTAGGATTTTACCTATGGGAGAATATAGAAGGATGAAACAATGGCAGTACCTTACATAATATCTATATCAATAAGGCTGATTGGCCCTGGCTGGTGTAGCTCAGTGGATTGAGCGCGGGCTGGGAACCAAAGGGTCACCAGTTCGATTCCCAGTCAGGGCACATGCCTGGGTTGCAGGCCAGGTCCCCAGTGGGAGCCACGTGAGAAGCAACCATACGTTGCTGTTTCTCTCCCTCTCTTTCTCCTTCCCTTCCCCTCTCTCTAAAAATAAATAAAATATTAAAAAAAAAATAAGGCTGATTGGATTAACTGTGCTGGGAGAACCATAAATCAGCTTCAGTGAGTAGAGAAGGACAATTTTCCCATTGAAGAAACCATTGGAAAACATTGATTGGGTACTCACCAGATCTATGCTAGGTGCTGCTGATCTGTGATAAGGCTATGCTCTTGACCTCTAGTACTGCCACTTTTTGTCATATTAAAACAATTCCTGACTTTGAATAAAGCTCCTCGTTAAATTATGATGTAAAAATATTAAGCTTTACTCCTAAAAATAGTGCAATCACTACCCATCCTTATAATTCGTCAGACTGCCAGGGAGTCAGGACTTGTGCTCTTTCATTCATTCATGGTTTCACTCACCCTCATTCACAGAAACACACATGCATCCATTATTCACGTGCCTGAGAGCTAGCTGCACCCCATCATTCTCTACATATATTTGAAGTTGTATCCTTTGTCACTCATTAGAACCAATATTCTCACTTGACTAGGATTCCATGAGCTGCAAAATTCTTCGCCTTTAAAGAAAAATTAAATTACTTTCCAGAATTCTTCATTACCAGTGACAATCTTATCACTGTGTATACATATAATTTTTACTCTCGTTGCATCTGGACCAAGTGATAGGGTGAGAGACACAAGGGTACATCCCTCCTCCAGTCTCTCAAAAGTATGGTTCCTTGTGTCAATCACCATGAAACAGAGCAGGAACACAGGGCAAAAAGACAAGAATTTAACAGACAAAAGAGTATGTAAATATCAGCATAAAGTGAGACCTTAATACCAACCTCAGAAAGGAGTGTTACGCTCCTCCCCAAAACAGCCTCTTGTTTAAAAGACTATTGGAATCAGATAGTAGACTGGAAAGTATTACAATGTCACTATAATCTCAGCCAAAATCCAAGATTTAAAAAAGAAAAAGAAAAAGTCTCAGGAAATCATTCACAAGTGAAAATAAACCAGTATAAAATTGATGAGGAAAATATTTACCTTCAACATATAATGGCAATTGAAAACAGTCTAAATGCCTGTCACCGTGGAGATGACAACGTGAATTTGATTGTATCTATTTGGTTCAAATTCCCCACCCCTCACACACAGACACCACCAACAAGCAAGTCTTGTTGAAAACACCAGCTGAGGGTCCTACCATTTGGTTCAATTCTCTCACCTTCTACCTAGAGATAGCAGCAGACCCCACGGGTTGAGGCCTCAGTCCCTTGAGACTGCCCCCAATTCAGAAGCCACTGCGTTCCGGTTGTCACCTCTGATTCTGACCCGTTGGCTGTAGATTGGAAGTTCCCAAGGCCCCCTCTCTTAGGGTTCAGTTAATTTGCTCACAGAACTCAAAAAAAATTTGACCTAGTGGATTATTTGTTATAAAATGATACAGTTTAAGAACAACCATATGGAAGAGATGCATAGGGCAAGTTATGGGGAAAAACAGGCAGCTTCCAGGCCCTTTCCCAGGTGTGGATAAAAAAGGGGCCCCACACTAACCCTGACAGGCTCAGGGCAGGCCTGAGTGGAGGCCTTACAAACTCAGAGACCTTAAAGTAACCACAGAGGATGGTCTGGAATTAAAATTTTATCTAAAAGCGATTTGTGGCTGGTAGTCTTATCTTAGGCCAGTATTTTTCCCTAACCAAGGTGAATGTTTACTGTTACTGTCTTTTTTTTTTTTTTTTTTTTTTTTTTTTTGCATCTGCGATAACATACCTGATAACATATCTTTGGAATATCAAAGTAATTTTCTTTCCCCTACCACCCCCCACTATCCCCTCATCACTCAAAGCACAGCCACTGCACCAGCAGAGACCACAAATCCCCTCGTTGTTATTATTATGTTAATTGTAACTGTTAACTCTCCTATACCCACCTAGGTAAAAGAAGTATGTGTCTACTTTTATCCAATCCCAGGGATCCCCCCTTTGCATTGTCCTGCCTCCCTAATCTACTATCAGTGAATTTCACATAGCCCCCTTTGGTTCTGATGTATAAAATAAGGGGCAAAACTGCCATTCTCTGGAGCATTTTCTCTGTCCCTTGAGATTTTGCTCCCCAGAAACTGTCAGTTTAGCTCAAATAAACTCATAAAAATTCTTCCAGGTTTGGGCGTTTCTTCTGTTGACACAGGTCAGCCACTCTCTTCAGCTCTCTGGGTGTTCACCCACTTGGGGGCTCTCCAAACCCCATCCTTTTGGGGTTTTACGGAGGTTCCATTACACAGGCATGATTGATGACGTCATTGGCCCTTTGTGATAAATGTAACCTCCAGTCCCTCTCCCCTCTCCAAAGGTCTGGGGGTGAGACTGAAAATTCCAATCCTCTGATCACATGGTTGGCTCCATGGCAACCAGCCCCCAGCCTTAGGTGCTTTCCAAAAGTCACCTCATTCACATAACAAAAGACACCTCTATGGCTCTCATCACTTAGGAATTTCTAAGGGTTTTAGGAGTTCTGTGCCAGAAAAGGGGACAAAAAACAAATAGAAATCACAGGATCACAGGTCAATTCTAAAAATGATCATGTAGAATCATATCCATTGATTTGAAAAAATATTTATGATTTTTATGATAAAGAGATTTCATACACACCTATTTTATTAAGTAAGACAAGCTTCTGTTGTAAAATCAGGAGGAAAAGGAGAAAGAACGGGGAGTGAGCACTCAAGAGGATCTGTAAATTTGGTTAATGCTGGATGGCAGGTTTTCCATTTTCCCCTTTATCCTATTTAATATTTAGAGTGAATATATACTGTATAATTAGTTCAAATATTATTTGAACATTTATGACTTACACAATGAAATGCAGAGGCATGGGGTGGGGGTTCCTGTAGGGGCAGCTCTGGGCAGTGGCCTGCAGGTCCAGGGCCAGTTCTGGTCCTGCTGCTAGGGGGTGTAGGAAGGCCATTTAACTACCTGAACCTCACTGAGCCTCCCACCTTGAAAATGAAGGTTTTTAATTTCTCTAATGGCTGTAAAATTTGAATCGATAGATTCCCTAAACCTCTGTATCTCACTGCATTATCTATCTACACAATATACACTCTCCAATCAGGTTGACAAATACTCAAGTGCACCTTAAGCATTCAGGCCAAGGTGACCCATGTTTCTGCTAGGCCATAGCACTGTTGGTGGCTTCTGGCTGCCCAGAGTCCCTTCTGTGCCCTCCCTGTGCCCTCCATGTACAGAGGCCACACAAGGCCACCTTTGTCAGTCCAGGACACAGACTATTAATTCTAATAATTCTACCAGTAATATGATGCCGTTCATTTGGAGTCTCTCAGTCTTCACCGAACTTGACTTAAAATAAAAGGAGACATTTTTCATTTTTTTATTTGGGAAGGGACTTCTGAGGACTCTGCAACTCCTGGCAATGTTTGCAGTAAACAGGCACAACTGACTCTCTCACTGCCTGTCTAAGAAGCCTAATGTGAACCAGTGGGGTGAATATAGTACGTGTTGCATGGGCTTAGAAGTGCATCGTGCGTGTGGTCTCGATGGAACCCTTTCTTGCTGAGGCAAAAACACGTATGCCAGAGTCCACAGGCCAGGGTTGGGGGCCTAGAGCCCAGCTTCCCTGATGAAGTGGGGAGCATGCCTTGAGAACAGTAATCAAAACCTGTGGAAGCCTTCAAAGCAGGTAATGGTAAACCTGACAATAAGAAGAGGCAGACAGAGAGAACGCTGTTTTTCAAGCTGGGGGATGCCAGGTTGAATGGGACCCTCAAAGAAGTCCACTTGGCCTGGAGGGGCAAGAAGAATGGATTTGGATCGTGTTGGCCAGGACTCAGCCAGGGAGCATGAAGGGGGCAGTACTCTGGGCATGAAGACCTGAAAGCAGGGTAAGGCTGCGATGTCAGGCAGGGTGACTCACCCTGCACCCCTGCGTGCGGTGCTCGGGTAGTACGCCTGAGAGAAGTCCAAAAGCTGTTCCAGAATTTGCAGGGGACCAAAGGGTCACTATATATTTTCCCCAAATTCCCCTCATTTTTGCTACTCACATCTTTTTTCACTGTGTTGGGAAGGAAGGAATTTTCCTCTACCGTTCACAGTTCCTTAGCTGATCTAATAATTGGAGTACGTGATTAACAGGAGAAACCGACTGCCGAGAGAAAACGACCAGATTTAATTACATGTGTACAGATGGGAGCTGCACATACACGAACACTAGAGGCAGAGACTCCACCCACACGAGAGCGTCGGAGACAGAAAAGGGAGATGAAGCGTATACGACATTCCGAGCTACAGATGAAGGACGGAGCCTAGAACTTCCGAAGGGAGGAATGTCACTGTAGGATAATAAGAAAAGCAGATGTTCGATGATTAGAGGTTTCCCCTGCCCTACAGATAGGTCATAAAACTTCATTTTTGGTGATAACTGTTGTTATTTGGCAAGGCCCCTAATTTAAATTCTTTAAAGAAGAGATAAAAGTTTCTTGTGAGCCCACAGGGTCTTTATTGTCTTCAGCTCAAAATAGTCCACATGCCGAAGTGGAACATCTGGAAGGAGTTCATGGCGGGGGAACCTTTTCAAATACTATCCCCGCAGGGAAAGGTCTCGGGTGATGCCCAGGCTCTCAGGGAATGGAACATTACAGTGGTACCCCACGTGATAGTTTCAATTGTTGGCACTGCTGTCTCACCATGAACAACTACAGAGGAAGGATAACTAAGCAAAGGTGGGAGGGAAGTAAGAACACTCACAAATAATTTGTGAACCATATTTTGCCATGTATAATGTGCACATTTTTGCCCAAATGTTTGAAGGCAAAATAAGGATGCACATTATACATGGGTAGTACTAATTCCGTATCTCTATAAATTTTTAAATTCTTTTATGTATGCTTATGAGGTAAAAGTGTAACTCTAGGAAGCAATAATGATATCCGTATACAAAATAATACCCTGGAATGTGTTCGTTGGTTTTGTTTCTAAATATAAATGAAAAAAATTAAAATGAAAGATTTTTTTCCTAAAAGTTTGGTCCAAAAATGTGGGTACGCATTATACATGGCAAAATACGGTATGTCATTTTAATCAATCAAGTTTGATTTTCAGGAGTGATACATACTTCACAAGCTCAAAGCTGTTTTACATTTAATCTGAGGAAGTAATAAAAAGTATTCTCTTTGACTAAGAAGCCTGGTAATCCACAAGAACAAGAGTTCTCAACAAGAGCAGAGCCAATGGGATATTCCTGAAACATAAGCACCGTGCACACCAGGGAATGATGAGAACAGGGCCTTTTCCTGGGTATTGTTTCAAAATTGGTTACAGTTTCAAAATTTGTATGCCTCATTATTAGCACAATGTTCTACCCTTACACCCTAGTAAATATTTTTGCAAGATAATGTTCAATGATAAAGGTATTTTGCTCACTAGCCTTTTCCCTGTAAACAACTGGAAGCTGACCTCTAACTTTCCCAAAGCTGAACAAACAGTGGTGGTGGATGTTTGCATCTGTCACTTCGAAAACGCCTTCCTTTTTAAATCTGGAACGAAAGAGAGTTTCCTCACCAACCCCCACCCCGAAAAAAAATGTTCCAAAATGAAAACTCATGAAAACGTATTATTATTATTATTCTTTTCCTTCCTCCCCGCCCCCCTTCCTTTTTGAACGTCTCCAGCAGAAAGCCCAGCCTTTCTGCACAGCACAGTAGCCGGCACCAATGACTACAGTGCCGTTCGTAGTAATTCCTCTCCCACCTGCACAACCGAAGATGAGGTTCATGACCATGGAGAAATATGCCATCAGAGAAAAACGGAATTTTCACACGTGTCTTTCCTACCTCACGTCTCTTCCTTCCCCAGAAACTCCTGTGGAAGTGACGCTGTGACATACGAACATTTCTGCGCTGTGCTGAACTGCGTGGAAAACAGCCCCTGCCGTGCTCAGGCAGAATCATCCAGTCAAAACAGCGTTCACCTGGGAGTCAGGACACCTCATCTGTCATCACTATTTGGCCACAACTTGGCTAAAAGTCACTTCCTTTCTCCAGGCCTCAGTTTCCTTTCTGGAAAATGAGGAAACGGCAATGACACTACGTTGACATTAGCCAATTTCATGAAACGTAGGTAGCAGGAGACGATTGCCGGCAGATGTTGTACTACGGACCTGGCTTCTGTACATTGAGAACCTGCAGGCTTGTTCTAAGATTTGAGGTTCTGTCCTCATCTGCCATTGACCTTGTGGGGGGGAAAAATGAAGCAAAAAGGACAACAGGGGATGTAGAGTACGCACTTTCTGATGGGGCTGGCTGCCCTCTGTGGGGCATTCAGTGCTGAATGCAGACACTGTGAGAGGCATGTGGCTCTCCCTAAGCCAGAACATCTGTTTACTAAACACAGTGAGGCACCAACGTGACCCAGGGAGGATTTTATAGCTTCGACTGAGCCCAGAGACATCAGCTGTGGGGATCACTTGTGGCTAGTTTCATTCTATTTATGGGGATTGGAGTGTAAAGGTGGGACATAAATTCAAGTCCACATGCTATGGAGAAATACGTTTCCAAAGTGGCTAGATGGCTATTTTTAAACCATAGCTAATAATTTACCTTTTGATGCCCTGGGGCTTGCCTGGGTCTAAAAATAGTTGTTCCTGAGCTTTCAGACCCCATCAGGGAGCCCTTGATGTGGCATCAGGGGAGTGGCATTGAGTAAAACCGGGACCATCAGGAAATACACAACCAAATCAAATCCTGCCACCCCAGATCTGATCTTTAAAAGATGGATGTGACTATTGATTTCTCATTCATTAAATTTGTAAAGATATTTCCAGGATAGAAATAAAATGTGAGCCAGCTGGACACATCCTTTGAGTTTAAGACTGAGTCTGAAATCTTATTACATCACCTCTTTAGTGGCCGGTTAGCAACATCAGAGAAACAATTAAAGCAAATGGCCCACTTAGGGCTGACAGCTGACCCTCCCTCCAGCTCGCAGCACTTAGGAGGGGTCAGGGCCTGGCAGGGAAGGGGGACCCATTCAGCCCCAGGCAGTCCTTCAAATTCCGGCTTCTCTGAGCTCTGGACACTTCACACAGAGGGAGTTAACCCTAGAGGAAACACGAAGACTGCCATTTGTTTCTCCCCAACGCAGATCATTGCAGCTTCTGTGGCCCTTGTCCAAGGACTGAAAACAACTCTGCCCAAGTACTTTTTCTGATAGCTGGTATTTATGTAACAAAGGAACTAAAATTTCTTTGTGTATTTGCACTTGACTGTTTAAGGAAAATTTGATTAGAGAACTTCCTATGATTACTTAAATACTGGGAAAGGTAGCTCAAATAGGGGAATTCAAGCCTTTTTTTTTTTTAACTTTTGCTATTCTTTGGCTTCCTTCTGGCCAAGTGCTACTTACATTATTGTGTCTGTATCCATCTATCTATCCTTTATTGATTTATCTATCTATCCATCTGTGTCTCTTTCTACCATGTACAAGTATCTATCATCTATCTATCTTGGATGTAGGAATTAAATGAGGAGATTTCTAGTGAATTGCTCCACTCATATTTCTACTAGTATATTTAAAGTTCTCAGCTAAATGGAGTGGAGTATTTAGCTAAACATACAGTCAATAGCTAATGCTTTTGGTGACATACTGAAAGGGGTTTGGGAGTGGGGAAAGAGAGGAGAGGAACACAGATGGGTGAATTGACACAGCTAGACTGTCTTTATTCCTGAACGAGAGAAAATGCTTTCTATGCATCTATTATTTTCCTGTTTCAAACTTAGTTGGGACCGCAGATAAAAATAGAAATCACATTTGAACATAGGAAATGCTTTCTGATAAAGAAAACACATTCTTCTCTCTCTCTCTCTCTCTCTCTCTCTCTCACACACACACACACACACACACACACACACACACAGGGACCTTTTGCCCACAGCTCAGAAATGAGTCAGAGGCCCTGCTGGAACCTCATGCTGGAGGAACTGGTGTCCTGAAAGGAGGGGCTGCTCTCAAGGGTGGGAGGCACACTGGCGGGGTGTGTTTTGCTTGGTCAGTTGAAATCTAATTCATGGAGTTGGATTTCTTTCAAAATCTTAAATCAGTCATAACAGCCAAGCTATGGAGGAAAATTAATGGATTCCAATGTTGTTCCAAACATTTCAGTTTATTTTCATTCAAACGGAGAAAAATGGGGAAACAAATTAGACTTGTACTGTCAAGTTGTAATGGAGCAAAGAATATAATGCTATATTGTTTACTTTTGAAAGAAAACCCTGAAGAAGTCAAACATTGAATCTAAACTAGGTGCCCAGTGTTTTATTAGGTCCATCCTAGGGCTGCGAATATCATATTTTACCGTGTAAACATCATGTGGCTGACTAAGGAAAATATGGACTGTGAGTTGTATAATATTTAAAGTAGCTTTGAGTGGTATAGCGGGAAAAGATCTCACAGCCATCAGTTATCATTGTAGAAGAAGACGTCTCATAGGATTCATTCCTTGTACAACTTTTTCCATTGGAGTATATTCCGTGGCATTATTCCTTGATTTTTACTAATCAATAATAAATTTGGTACAAAATGTTAAGAGAATTTTAGGAGTTACTTTAGAATAACTTTTACTATTAAACTTACTCAGTCTTTTCCATAGAAAGAAATATTTTCCGTTGTAAGAAACTATGTATCTGATAGTAGGGCTTTTTCTTCACCTCACTTAAAAATCACACAGCATATCTTACTTCATATTAGTCATTTAAAAAATTTTAGAAATCTTAGAAATATGTTAAGACATGATATAATAAACATATTTCTAAACGTATCCTCTTTAATGCAATCTCCTCTGTTTACCCCCCTTGACATGCGTAGAGCCTCGTCCTAACAAACAAAAGCAGCAACACCCACAAAAGTACAGAGCACTTTAGGCTGTATTAGATATCAGACATTTGGGTCTCCTGCTTTTCTCAAGATGATATTGATGTAGTCTCAGACATATTTTCAATTAGAAGGAGTCAGAAACTGGCCCAGAAAACTGTATACTGTAAGGCAGGATATGGGAGAGGAATCCCTGTGTTGTGTATTTATGTTATATCGGGACAACATGTATCAGAACATGGCTGGAGGCAAAGGAAAAATTGTAGCAAAGGGGGAACAGGTGCTTGGAGACCTGAAGAAATGCCTGTCAACCACCAGGGCCCTAGGAGGGACAGGAGGAGCTGTTTCCCGTGGGGTCGTGTGTTGCCAGGCCAGTACCTATTCTGGGTGACCGCCTGCTGTCCAGTGGTCTGAACAGAAACCTCCCCCACTAGACACAGTGACAAGCGCCATGATTAGATGTGCCATAGTGAACTTTTATACTATCCTTATGTCCTTTGTTCAGTAGGTCTCATCACCAGGTGGTCTGTATAATAAAAACCATTTTGAGGACTCAAGAAAACCACACTATTTTAAAGGCAATCTCTTGAGAGAATTTTCTTCAGGCCATTTCAAAAGAAGAAGGCTGCTGATACATTCCAGGGATGACTGGCAAGTCAACAATAATGCTCTGATTTTTTTTTTCCAAAGAGAAAAAGAAAAATCTAATCAGAAAGAATTTTGAAGACCTAGAACAAAAGGTCATGCAGTATTATCAGCTCCTGTGCAAGACCTGACCTTTGCTGAGCAGAGTCCTGAGAAACATGGAGCAGGTGGCAGAGCAGGAGCCTGAGGGGAAGTTGGAGGAATCTCTTCCCCAGGCTTGGGAAAGAGGAAAGAAAACTTGCTGAGACCAGAGAAGGCTGTTCAGGCCACATGGTGGTGGGAAATAAACATGGAAGACACTCAGGCTTTCTCCTGACCAGCCGGCACTGTTGGAACATTTTGTATCAACACATTTCTTATTTCAGACTAAGAAATGGGACCTCAAAAATAAGATTGTCCTAAAACTTCCAAGCCAGTGGTTCTAACTGAAGTGATTACGGCCCTTCCTCTTGCCATCCTCTGGGCTGCCCCCACCAGGGTGCATCGGGAATGTATGGGGACGTCTTGGAGAATGGACGTTGTTACCGGCGTCTAGTGAGCGGGGGCCGGGGAAGTAGCCACACACGCTGCAGTGCACAGGATGCTCCCGCCACAGAGTTTCTGGGCTGACAGAGCAATAAGCTCGAGACGGAGACAACAGACTCTAAACTATTTGGGAAAAAATGGATCTGATATCTTAAATTTATTTATAAATTTTTTCATGTGTATAAGAAATATAAATAATAATTTTATATGCATAACATAGAACTATATATTATATAAAATTATATACTTATATAATATGTAACTCTTGTATATATTATATATTGTATTTATATAAATAGATATTGACATACGTACACATTTATATTAAATATTTATGTATATATAGTAAGTAATTATATATATGTATAAGGTATAAGTTTACACATAGACACACATATATATGTATGTACAAAGGAAAGGCCATACCAGATTATAAAGCCAAAAGTACTGATTGGCAGGAAAAGACAGTAGCAGTGCAGTTAGTGTGTCTAGCTCTACAGGACCTCAGATACCCCTGGAGTCCTCAGTTTCCTCCTCTGTCATGGTGATAAAAGAATAATATCTACTTAACAGTTTCCAAGAGCATTAAATAATGTAACACACTCATCTTAAGAGTTTTGTGCATAATAAATCCTGATTAAATATTGGCTATTATGTTGCAGTTTTTAACATTGTACCTGAGTTATTACATGGAAGTCAGCTTAACCTCAGAGTGTTTCACACAAAAACTATATTAACATTGGATCTTTTGGGTTGATTAAAATAAAATAAAATAAAATAAACCCTCATCACAAACTGCAAAGGGAGCAAAGGTGGTGTCTGTTGATGGAACCCTGCCTGGAGGAGGCAGGAGAGGTTATCGAATGTGAGCCTCTCAGCGCATGGAAGAACCCACAGACAGAGCTTTTGGAAGGATAGCTGGCGAGCCCTCTGAGTAACTGTTCACTGTGAAGTCCGTCACTTCTTGAGCACTTCGAGGGACAGGGAACATGTCTGTATGAGAAGTCTTATTTCTCACCAGTTCTCCTGGCAGAGTTTAACATTTAAACATGGCCTTGTGGCCCTTCCTTGGCTCTGACTTGTACAAGAGTGCCCTAAGAAGCACAGGAGTTGGCCTGGCTGGCTGAGTCAGCGGCTGTGCCGTCAGATGGGTCTTCTTGCCAGCAGATGAGAAAGAACATAAGGTATCCACAAACCCTCTCATCACTGTCTATCTGGAACCGGACCTGCTGTAGCTGACTCAGCTGAGCTTTGCCCAACAAGGGTGAGCTCAGACACCTGGCTGCCAGGTGAGTCAGGGGTGCAAGCACCCAGATTTTCACACGGAAGGGAGTCAGTTTCTGCGAGAAGAGGGCGCATATACCACAGGCGCAGTGGGGTCGCCTCTCTCTATCCACTGTTGTTGTAATTCTCAAGGGTTAGTTTCGTGTTTCCTAGAACCCTAGATGATGCTCCCAAACCAGAATCATATGATGATGTCCTGAATTTTAACAAAAATGACAGACATCTCCCACAGAAGTGCCCTCTCTGCTGATAGAGCAGAAGTCACAAATCAAACAATGACACTGAGTATCAAAGTTCCTCTGAAGAACTTTGAGATGCTCAGCCACTGAGGTCCTTCAGGTTCTGTTTACCTGGATAATCGCTAAGCTCTGCTCTTTAGATAGACAGACAGTCGGGTGGATGGACCTGCTGATCTAGGCTTCGGTCCCAGGGCCCCCGCCGAAGGCTCTTATCAACAGCTCCTCCAGGACCTGGAATAAAGCCTCTGCCATTCCCAGATGACCACATGTCTCTCAGTAGCTATGGTCCTGCCAACTCCTGGAATTCTGTTTCTAAAATGACAACACTGTGCTTGGGAAAGCAGGTATACGTGGGAAGAAAATCTCTCAATCAGTCAAAAGTAGTATGAAAGGAAAAGTGTGACATCAGTTTTTTAAAATCTTCACCCAAAGATTTATTTATTGATCTTAGAGAGATAGAAAAGGAGAAGGAAAAAACATCAACCAGTTGCCTCCCACATGTGCCCCGACTGGGGATCAAACCCACAGCCTAGTTATGTGCTCTCACTGGGATTCGATCCTCTAACCTTTCGGTGTATGGGACAACACTCCAACCAGCTGAGCCACTCAGCCAGGGCTATGACCTCAAGTTCTTTAAAGAAGTATTGTGGTTAGGTTTTCCATGTTCGTAACATAGCAATGGCCCCATGGAGTAGCAGAGCAGAAATCCCCAGCAAAGAATAAAAATCAACTTAGACAAGAATGATGTACAGCCTGAAAAAGGGGAACATGATCTGCTCCGTGTGCTGCCCGGGACCTTGCCTGTTTTATGACCAGTGGACATCATTTTCTGAAGGGGCCTAAAGTCCACTGCAGTCCTGGGTCGGGGCCCTGCAGCTGCGTGTGTCTTAGCATCTGCCCAGAGAAAGTCCGGTCCGCACAGAGTGGGGCACATCCTGCTTATTTTATTATGAAGTAGAGGTTCCAGACTGAGTGAACAACTGTTTTTTATTTTTTCTGTGAAAGAAATTCCCCCCGAAAAGAACAGAATTCTCTAACATTGTACATGAATAAAAGAGCACCCGCTATCTAAAAAGCAGACATCGCAACCAGTATGGGGCCACACACCTTCCTTCAGGTAATGAAACCTTCCTGACAGGCCCAGAGGTGAGGGGAGGTTCCCTGTCACAGGCGAGGGCTGGCTGGGTGCCCCACTCAGGTCTCCGGGTCTGAGAGCCGGCTGGTCCTGATGCTTCCCCAGCACTGTCTCCCTCACAGCAGAGCTGTTGCCAGCAGCAAAGTGTATTCAGGAAATATGGGCTTGCGTTGGTTACCCTGGAGGATGGTAAAAGGGAAACCAGATGCTCATCGCTGCTCAGCTCTGCCTTTATTGAAGCTATCTGTTTTCATTATTTCAATCAATGGTGTTATTGGGTATATTCTCTGGAAATGTAAGCAAAAGGGCCCATGTAGAAAATCTGATAAATAAGTAAAAGGGGATGAACACATAACCCCATGTTCTGCTGGCACAAGAACAGGGACATCGGTGAGGACTTCTGCTCCTCAGGCTCTCACCAGCTTGTGCTACAGGTGCAGCTGGCCGGTTTGCTGGGCATGATTACCTGAGACAGGTGTCACATCAGCACCAGTCTCTGAATCCTCCACACAGCCAGCTTCTGGCCTCTGGAAATGGCAAAAATGGGCAGGGCAGTCCCTCTGGAGCCAGGTACCCCTGGCCAGCTCCCTTCCTTCTCAGCAACTCGAATATCCTTATGTGTAAACTGAGAAAAATAATGCCTACCTCCAAGGCCCTTTTATGTGAAGAAAGTGTAGATTTTCTTTCCATTTCAGAGTTACCTTTACACCACAGGTAGATGAACATTTCTAAAGCACCTATTTCGTCATATTGCTTTCCTGCTCAGAAACATCACAGCTCCCCGATGTGACTTGGAAGAAAGGATACAGTCTATACAAACATGGCATTCTTTCTGCCCCATGTCCCTGCATCTCCCTACCCCACTCCTGCCAGGGCTGTGGAATTCTGTGTGTCTCATCCCTGCCCATCTGAAAAGAAGGCATGCATTGGGCTGCCCCAGAGTCCTCTGGGTGCCGGGGCACCATACACTGCCCCCTGTTTTTCTGTGGTCCTTTCTCAGGCACCAGACCCAGGATGCATGTGGAGGCATGAGATGGTGTCTAGATGCAAATCTCAGGCAGAACACACCTCAGTGCTTGGATGACAAAGCTAACATTTTGTGAATTTTCATGCCAATCCCTCTCTGAGATGGGAGAATTGAGATATTGGGATAGTTAAAAAAATAAGAGTTTCTTTTAGTTTTCTCTTTTGAATATGTTCTAGATAACTCTCAGGGTGACAACATGTCCCCATGCATTTGGGGCACTTTGAAGGCCAGGGGATGTGGTTAATCATGATGAGCTGCAAAGAATGTGACCAGTAGTTGTGGGGCAGTGGGAGTGGGGGACGGTCTGTCATCTCCATGTGTCTACCTCTGAGCTCACACTGTTTTTCCCTGACAGTTTTGTGCTTCTTCAAGGAATTCGAGCTTAATCATCAGCATTAAGGAGAACACTGAAGCCTGCTGATGATTGGTTTCTTCTTTTTCAAACTGCACTAAAACATCCACATTTGCTTCGATGTGTGTTTAGGAGTAAGGATCGGTCTAATTTTGGGGATTAAGAGAAGTTAATTTTTTTTTTAACCTCTGAGCCAAAGGCCTCTGGTGACTTTCGAGTTCCCTGAATCTTCTGATTTTCATTCTGAGTCAAAACCACAGTTCCATTTGCAGTTGAAAAGTGCCATTTTCTTTCATTCCCGACTTCTGCATTTAGTATCAAGTCTTTAGTAACGTGTGTGGCTGTGGGATGAGCATAGACGCTCTTTGCACATGTTCCAACATTAGTGTTTGCCTCTCCCTTGGGAAGAGCTCCCCAACACAGACTAGAGTCCTCATCCAGGCAGAAGCCATGAGCAAGGCTTTGCTTCTCCAAGTGCCAATCCAGGCTCCCTAGAAACATAAAGAAGCTGGTGTTACTGATACCCGTGATACAGGAAATGAAAGACGGAAGCGACCAAGTTAGAGCAGAACTGAAAGTCTGCAAGTAAAAATTGCAGATCCTTAATCACAACTTTTCCTCTGCACGAGCTGCATAAAAGCATGCCATTCTGTAAGAGACCTGCTTTTTTTTTTTTTTTCAAGAGCTCTTTAGTCATCTGGGTTTCTGTCTCTTGATTTAGATTTAACTCTGAGAGCAATAAAATAGTAAAGGCACCATGTCTCCCTGCACTGCATGTAATACACCAATAGGATATTTCTCTACTAAAGAGCCTTATTTGAGGACTTTTCCTCCAAAGTAACTGAGCTCAGTCAACTGGATCTTCTCTCCTGGCATATTTGAGAAAGCAGGGAAGTACCTCAAACCCTGACCTTTTGTTTCATTTCTAAGCCAAATACTTTGGAAGTTTTCAAAAAACGTAAATCGAGATAAAGCCATCGTTGACTCTGTGGAAAGGAATGTCAGGCAAAAAATAAATTGGACAAAAAAGTTTTGGATATGTTTACTGAAAATTACAAGGCTGAATGGGCTGCACGAAAGATTGTAAGCCAAGGTCTCTCTGCCCCAGTTGGTAAAGACTTTTACCCCTCGGGGTCTTGCTTTTGACTCGCTGAACCGGCAATGAGGAAACAGAAGGACATACACACAAACAACTTCTCGCAGCTCCTCAGGAGTCTAATCTTTGATCTGTATCCACTTCGTAAAGCCTTTCTGCACTTTGGATAAAAAGGAGCTGACCATTACCAGCCTTCTCTTTAATGCTAATAATTCAGCTCAAATTCCTTACAAGTCACACTGGGCTCCAGCATTAGCTCTTGGGAAACATTTGGAGAGCTCATTCCATCAACTTGTACAGAACCTTCTGGCCGACCTCCTCGTCAGAAGCTACTGTTGAGTCCAAATTTGTTTGTTCATTTGTTTTTCAGAACACAGTGAGTTTAGAGGGATTTCAAATGAGAAGAAATAAACTTACAAACTTGGGCTCTTATGCTATGAGCACATCCTGTAAAATATTGCCGGGCCAGTATGTTTTAATGAGCATTCATTACTTACTGGATGTAAGCCCACATATGCAATACTGCAATACTGCCCTTACATTTGTTTATAGACTTGGTTTTTAATGGGAGGTACTTTAAGGAAGTGCATTCCTTTAAGCCTGTCATGTCACTCACGCCTTAGCAGAAGGGCTTGTGGCCGTCAGCAGGCTTGAAACCCGAGCATTCTTAGACGTATCACAAACTGCAAAATAAGGATAACCGTATTTTCTTCATTAGATTAACTATGGGGGTAAAATAACATTTGTGAATGCTGTGTAAACTAATACAAAATTACCCCCCAAAACTAGTTATTCTGAAATAAATTATTCTAGCCAATAGTCTTCAGTGAGGTGAACACGCCATCACCGTCTCTTCTGCATCTACAGCGCAGGGATTCCAAGCGCCGACTGAATCCACAACAGCATGGAATGTGGCAGTGTGATTTTGCTTTGTAATTTAAGGAACCTTACCCCTGTCTACTTACCAATCTCCTGAGCAATCTTCCCCAGCCTTTCCTTTATTTGCCCTTAGAAAAAATTAAATTCCCACATTTGAAGGAAAAGGGATTTAGTATCTCCTGAATGCTCATTTTGTATAATTCCCACAAAGTTTTGCAAGAAAGATAATTGTCCTTTTTTCACAGACGTTGCACTGAAGACTCAGAGAGCTTGAGCGAACCACCCACAGCCACACAGCTCAGAAGTGGTGGACAAGACTTGAACTCTGCTCTCAAACCCACCTCATTCTATGACCCCATGCCACCGCCCACGGTACAAGTCATCACCCAGTAATCCAGTTTTTCGAGGACACACCTTGCATTTCTTCAGGGAGTCTTACCTGGGTCCTTCCTTTTACTATAAGGTTAAGGGGTGTGGTTCTCTTTGTGCAAATGCCCAAGAGATTAAGTCCTGGTGAAATATATGTCAGGCTGCCATTCCAGGGCTTGATAGATTTTCCCAGAACAGATATGAATGGACCAGGAAAGTGCAAATTCTTGCTCAACTGCACCACCCTAAGTGTCTGTCTTCTGACTCCAGGGCCCTTTGTGGGTATAAGCCCGGGAGAGCTGAGTCACTGCAGCCTTCTTCCACTGTCCTGTAGAGAGAGCTGCTCCTAGATGAAAAACCTGCTCCCCATGAGACTGACCAACACCCCAATTATTCTACAGTCCTGAAGGGGCATGGACACTTTACCAAATAAAGATCTAGACGATGGTCTGGCTTGTAGTTTGGTTAGCATGCTTGGGCCTCAGGGACTGCTATTATGAAACAGGAACAATAATTTCCACTCTCAAGATTTGGGGGAGAAGAGAAGACTGTATACAATGTGAATTTTGGGGGCACACAACGTTCAGTCCATAACAGTATGAAATATGAAGAGTAGCAATGGGAATCAGGCCGAGGAAGGTGAGGGCAGACCACATTGCAATTCACTCTCCAACTGCTCCCCCTCCCCCCTCACAGAAGCTTTGATGACTGTGATTCAGTAGGAAACAGGTAGAACTGGGAGTCAGAAAGCCTAGGCTCTGGTCTCAGGTCCGACACTAATATGATGGTCTTATTACATACATTCCTACTTCACACACAGGGCCTGATGCATGGGAAGTAGCAGGCAGAGAAAAGAAAGCTGCAGAGCTGAAATTGGTCCAGGGCTGAAAGCGACCTGAGGAGTTGGATCTTTTTATGAGTCTAAATTCTGGGGAAGCTAGATACAATGTTTAAAGAGCCTCAGGTCCCTAGCTGTAAGATTATCACTGCTCTTGATTGAACTGAAAAGGGAAGCAGAATACTCGTCTGCTGACAGTTGTGCACTTGCCAAGATCAAATTCCGCCCCTCAGGCTCTGCTGGAAGAGGCATCCTGGGCCAGACCGGAGAGGTTGACGTCCCAATCCCCCTTTTAACGTCAGATGACGGACACTCCCAGAGTTTAAGTGACTTCAAAGGTTAAGAAACCTCCAGAACTGGCATTTGAGCCCAGGTGTGTTGGACTCTAGAGTACATCCATCTCTAATCCAAGGCTGATGCAGAGACTTGCCCCCAAGGCCACTGAACCAGGCTTGTCACTCATTTCACTGCAGTTGTAGACATGAGATGGAGAGATGGGTTGCCTGCTGGCGTGGGCCACTGTGCTGGCAGGGGATGTGGGAAGAGTGTTTAGGACACAAGAGGGTAATGTCCCTAAAGAAATGACCTGCCCGTTTGTTTTATAGGGGCAAGCATTGTCTGTGATCCGTGCATGCCAAGAACTGTTACTCTTTCTTTCGTGAGTGTTGCTGCTGTTACCTGTAGGGGAGCGGCAAAGGAGTCTGCTTGCCGTGCCATGGCCCTTGTGTCTGAGGCCATTTTGCACGCAACATCTCTTCCATTCTTGGACCACAAAGGACACAAACCCTCATAATGACAGCATTCAGTGTAGACAACACTCTCTGCACTCACGAGTTATGCAAATGAGGACGGGCCTAACCATTTCAAAACAAGGTGGTCACCCATCAATTCAACTACTGCTTAGTAAGTATTCTAGGTAAGCATTCCTCTGCCAGCAATACCTGTCCTCTTTATAAAGAAAAGAACTCTGTGTAGTAAACCAATAATAGAAATTACTACATGATTCAGCAAAGATGAATGTTGTCTCCAGGACATGCATATCCAACAATGGAATCCGTGAGAGCTTCCCCGTGAGAGCTTCCCCTGTGAGGCAGGAAGAAGAAGGCCGCTTTTACGGCCAATGCTACAATCCTAATTTCTGTCTGTCGCTTTTTTAGGATAACTTGCTGGAGCTGGATGGCACAGCACATGCATGTTCGACAAACAGTTAAAGGCTCTGGTCATACTGAGAGCGACAGCAGCCTCTGAAAACGCTGTTCTCAACTTCCTCGAATTGTTTCTATATCCGTAAGTCCTCTGGACCCACCTAATAATTTTAGGAGAGTATTTTTAAGTTATTTCTCCTGTTTTACAAGGAAGAGGTTACAATAATCATCCAAATCTAAGTGAGCTCTGACCTACATCATTCACCTTGGCTCCAGAGCCCAGGCTATGCTCCTTCCGCATATTATTTCTTGTCCTGACAACATTTCAGCACATTGGCTGCTCTCAACCCAGTGTGACTGATGAGAAGCTGAAGCAGAGGGATGTACAAAAGCAGCAACATTATAATAGCTGAGCACAATTCCAGCAGCCAAAGGCATTTTTTGGTGCCTTAGCTCCTGAGACCTGCCCCTTAGGGGTGTCAGGAGACAGGCATTTCTACTGCAGGAAATGGAGCTTCTTGGTCTGAGTCACTGAGACAGCGGTGGATGTGGGGACATGGCAGGGGTCCAGGGCTTCAGGCTCTGGCGTGTTTTATTTGTTGCTCTGATCTCTTGAAAGGACATTTCCCTGTGACTAGTCACAAAAATCGATTGAATGGAAGAGTCACTAAAGAGAATGAGGTCATGTGAGAAAAGCCTCTATGCAAGGGACCTTAGACAAAAAAAAGTTGCCTCTAAGTTAGCCATTTGGAGAAAAGCGGCTTGAGGTCTCCTGGTACCAGGGGCTGCATCTGGATGTTCAGATAAGCCTTTTATTTAATATTTGCAGCAACCATCTGAAGGAACCCTAATACACAGACAAGAACAGATTCAGAGCTTCAGCAATAGTCTCTGCTTATACAGTTGCGTGAGAGAGGGATGCAAACTCATTTTTTTTGTCTCAAACACTCACTGAATCGTGCTACCTTTAACTGGAAGATGACTGTATGTACTTTGTAATATCCTGCCTAAAAAGAGTACATAAGCAGTGACAGCTTAACCATCCATTTGACCTTGAAGAAAAAGACACCACTCTGATAGAATGTAGTAAAATCAACATCAAATGGCTTTGAGTAAAACGCAGGAAGAGGCAGCAGGTTGTGAGAAGGAAGATTAGGGATTTGCAGGCATTTTTAGTCACCTGGGAACCCCTGATTTATTCCTCATATGCAAAACAATCACATTCAGAATTAAAAGGGCTTTGCATTTGGTTTAGAAGTACTATGTCGAAACACTTGATTATTTAACTTTAATGACAAGAACAGAACATGCTTTCATAAAGTTTCACTTTCATTTCCCTGAGAAGCTCTGTTTAGTCGTGTGGCCTTTTCTGGAGCATTCAGCGCATTTGTAGGAAGGAAAGGCCTTCTAATTAGTACACGTCAAAAAAAAGACATCTCACATGCGTGACATTCTCCGGATGGAGGCGATTCTTGCTGACACTGTGCGGTTCAGAACCCAGCTGACAGGTGTATGGATTTCCCTGATCATTTTCCTGATTTTCAAACACTACTTCTTGGGTACCTTCAATCTAAGGTGAAAGAGAATAAGGAAAAAATAAAACACAAAATGGATAATTGGCCCTTCTCAAGTCCCTTCAGGCAAAAGATGTACCGAAAAAGTCTAATAGTTTGGATCCAATGAGTTGCTGGGTTTCATTTAGAGGTTATCCCTAGAGACCCGTACGATTGGCCAAGCAGTAAAGTGGTGACAGACAGAGTCACTCGTCCATTCACTCTTGTAACTTCCGTAACACCCACGCTAGGAGCTGAGCAGTCTGAAATGCAAATTATATGCACACAATTCTTGGCCCAAAGGGACTCCACCTCCAGGAAGTCAGAGAGAAAGGTAAGGAAGCCCAGAGAAAATGCTGGTGATCCAGACTGAGGAAGAGCAGAGGACAGCCCAGGAGGGACCGTGGAGCTGACTCACAGGTACTTCCATCCATTTTGAAATGCATCACCCCTGGGAAAGATGTGCCAGACATCCCTTCACAATGATTCAACCACCTCATAGCAGAAATGAAAACAAAGCCATTTGTATGTTGTTCAGACCCACGCTGGGCATTTGGTAGTGGGAACTCCAGCACTGGTGCAGAAGTAAGGTGCGTCTGCCAGTGACCCTGCAGGCAAAATTCCTGACAGCCAGGATATGCTCTGTGGCCAGAGTGGATGGCCCTGGTGACACGTTATGGGATTGAATGAAACATAAGTCAGAGGCGCAATGAGTGTGGTGGTGAAGGAGCTGTGGGTACACACGAACACATACACGTCATCATCCCTGTCAAAACTAGGAAGCAGTTAAGAGCACCGACTGGATACACACGATGTGCTCTGTGCACGAGGGCCCCATGCATACAAGCTTTGCTCTGAAACGACTTGCTCTGTAGCCATGCATTACAAGGGAAAAATAAAAGCACAAATCTCTTGCACTGAGTATCAAATAAGGCAAATAGCAAGCAAAGGACCAAAGCACAGGGCAGGAGACTCCAGTGGCTGGTAAGGCCAGGGAGGGTGGTGTGGGTAGAGAAGCTGGTGGGAAAAGTCAGTGTGTATAAGCTAAGTTCTGAAGACAAGGGTCCAGATTCAGTGAGACCATTTTAGAAGTAAATAAAAGCAACACCAAAAAAAAGAAAACACCCTAAAAACCAAAAATCTTCTGCAAATATATGATATTTTATTTTAACAAGTCAACAAAGGCATAGAATGCAGGTTCATGGGAGCTATGCACATAGAACAAGGGTGATGAAAATAAAGAAGCAAACAAACATTAGTTAGCTGAAGACTAAACAAAATAAAGAACATAAGCCAACAAGTGTATGTGAATGTAAGTATAGGAATTTTAATCGTGCAGAGACTCCGTCAAACTGAAGTGGCACATGGGCTGACGCTTTGTTACGTGTGCAGTATTCCACGCACATAATCCGTTTAATCCGAAAGATTGTCATAAATTAAATAATGCAGTCTTCCTGGGGACCATGATGAGACATCAGTCCAGCACAGTCCACCTAATTCAGGAGAACTGGACCAATCTCCGGATGTATAGCTGTTCGTGAAAACTGCAGTAACAATAGGGACTTTGGAGTTCTTTGTCATTTGTGAAAAATAGTGAATTCAACCCATTGAATCTGTTGGTCAGTTCAGTTTTGCCACTGGTCGGTGTGTTTATTGCTTTGACAGGAAAGTGTTTTTACTCAAAGATTTGCAGAACTTCCTTCCTGCGAGATTTCAGTAGCACAGCAAGTATTGCAAGAGGAAGCTACTTTATTGATCCTAAAAATACAGCTTAAAGTCTCAACTTATCCTTCACTCAATTTACTGAAAATTGTGTATTGTGGAAAGTAAACATGAGTAAATGTTTCCTAAACCTATGTTTTAATTCTATTTTTTTAAATTCAACAAGAACAAGAATTATTTTCCTGGTGGAGAAATAAATACCCAGAACACAATGAAATAACGACCAACTATTGATCCCCACATACCTTATCTCCGACCTTCCAACCATCCCAGAAGGACTCCCATCATCCCCGTTTTGGAGATGAGGAAAACAGTGTTCAAAGGGTTGAAGTCACCATCACAAAGCTGGGAATTAGTGAACACTCTACTCAGAAGCCCCATGTGGGAAGGCTCCCCGGAACATAATAGGTAAATGCCCTGACTTGGCAAATCTAACTCTTAGAATTTCATTAAAAAAAAAAAAACAAAAAAACAGTAACTCTGAGATTGGGTTACTAGTAAATATTTCAAAGGGAACTCACAGTTTAAAGAAAGAGCTACAGGATGCTTGGGCAAAAACCTCCCTAGGATCTTGTACCATTGTCAGGCTTCCGGGTGCCACTCCAGCTGGTCACTAGAACACGGGCGTTTGTAAAAGACACATTCTGGATTACCTACGTGCAGGAAGCTCAAGGGGTGCGTCATGATCGATCCAGGGGGAACTAGAAGCTGCTGGCACTCCTTCTCTCAATCCCCGCAAACATTTCTCATCAGAACGCGACTAGAACCTGTTCCGATAGTTCCATCCTGTTGACGTATTTGGAGTTTCAGTGTGTGGCATCACAAATTGGAGAAGCCCAAAGATAGGTGGTATGTGCCCTAGAACCATCCTCATGTGCTGCTTGTTTCACTTCACAAAGGCTCCAGTCACCCTTCTCACTGCACCTCGGTTCAGACCGTGTAGATCTAACGGATACTGCTGAGCGCAACCTCAGAAATGCTGGATTGTCAGCGGCCTCTTGCACCCCCGAGTCCTTCAGTGTCTCCCGTTACCTTACCTTTGTCTTTCGATAGGGTGTAAAAACAGATAGATATTTAAAATTGGAATGTTGAGGTTCAATATTTTAAATCTGTAGCAAACACAAATGTTTTCTTTAGTTTGCTTTCACTAAATGATTTCTGTATCACAATTTTTGTCCAATGGCAATTTGACCATGAAGAGTTGGATTTTTACACTAAAATACATACACACACATCTCATGGTGAGCCAGCTTGCTCTGGCTTTTGAGCTTGTGAATGAATGTCCTGTTTGGGGGAGGACGTTAAGTTGTCCCAGTGAAGATGGGGACGAAAGTGAAGAATTTTTACATTCCCATCTGAAAGGGACCAGAGAGCACCCTGCCAGCCTACCTATCCCAACTTGCCACCACGTTTTCATCTCCATGTCAACACAACAGAAAAATGACACTGGGCAATGTCACCTGCTTTTTACACTGAGCTAATTGATAATGCCTGTGCATGTCATTACCTATCTTGCGCATCTGCAGGGAAGTCTTGCTCAACTCAAATGAAATGTGGTAATGTGAAACTTAAGCAATGGAGGGGAACAGAGCTACGCTTAGCTGATAAATGCAAGTCATAGATAAATGAGCTTGGGCACCTAGCAAGTACAACCTTCAAAAAAAGGCTGAGATGTGGTATGGTACGCAGTTATCCACTAACAAAGCAGTTTAGCCTTTTAAAAAGTTAGTAACTGTTCATGATGGTTTTGAATTGGGGGCTGTTAATTTAAGGAACAATCCTAGATTATGTTGTATTTTTTTTTTCTTGTGGCATGAATTAAGTACAGAGAAGTCAGTGGAAGACTTAGCCATCTATTTGAAGAAGGACTCGGTGACAATGAAGAGGGCATTCTAGTTAAATCTTTCTGTTATTGAAAACACATAGCTGACTTCTCAGCCCAGTGTGGTTCCTATCAGGACATGTGGTACCCAGATTTCTTCTCCTCTTTGTCTCTTTTCATTCACAGTCGTTTAGAGACTTCTCATTAAAATTACTTAGAGTGAAAGAGAACATGTTATAAAATAAATCTAGTTAAATACACTTTGTTGTATTGCCTCATTTGGGTGATGCATGGACCTAATTTTCCTCTCTTTGTGTCTTAACTACGTACATTAGGTGATGCTTGCCAATTAATGCAGAATGTCACATCCCCAATTGTGTTCTCTATCTTCTTAAACATTAAAAATAAATACATGCCATCTGTCTCATATCTTGAAAGCAATTCAAAATGGTTACTTTGTTTGCTTAGGATTACAGCACAGTTTATAGCTTCAGTGCTTCTGAATGGTAAGAAAGTCTGTCTTCATTTCATAAATGTAACTTCATTTTAAGGTGAATTCGACAGAAGGAGCAGAAGTCTCTTGTGGGACCTTGGGTGAGACAGAAAGTGTTGTTCAGTGGTGATTGACCTTGGTCTTTTCTTTGGCATTTGAGAGTGCTGGATTGCATGCTTGCCTGCAGCTTCCAAGCAGAGTGAGCTAGGGAATGCAGCCCAAATTCCTGAAGCCTCGGCATTTCTCATCTGAGAAATGGGTATAGCACCTACCAGCTGGTGTTCTGCAGAACACATACACACAGATATGACATATTGCCTACTCAATTACTGGTTAAGGCACAAGAAGTAGTAGACATCATCATCTTCATCATTATCCAATTTTGGGAAAGAAAAAATTTAGTTGGGGAAGGAGAGTTATTTTAAATAGCTCATGGTGCCATAAGGCTAGAACCTAAGAAAGGAGTTTCATATGAAAGCTACCATATTTTGCCATGTATAATGTATACTTTTTTGCCCAAATTTTTGAGGGAAAAATAAGGATGTGCATTATATATGGATAGTACCTGAAATAACTTGTCTCTGTTCCTGTGTTTTGTAATTATTTGTTACATAAAACTTCTTGTACCATATGTTCAAAAATAAATGCTAAAATTCCTTTATAATACAAAAAAGTATCTTAATATAAATAAATAAATAACTGAATTAAAAAATTAAAACAAAAGATTTTTTTTACTGAAAGTTTGGGCCCAAAACGTGGGTGTGCATTATACATGGCAAAATACGGTATGTTCTTTCTGCACAGCAACCACGATACAAAGGTAAACAACTCGACTCTTGTTTATGAGCACACGGGTCAGCCTGAATGTGGGGAACAGGACTGGTGGATTGGGGGGATTTGAGACTTCCATCTGCAGTGGCTACAATGGCACTTTTCAAAGAGAATTTTGTTTGTTTGTTTTTGAATGCCATGCTACAAAGCACCAAGTGCCTGAATAACTTAACTATAATTAAAGGGGCAAAGGGCAATTTGATGATGTTCTGTTTTCTGTTCTAAGTCAGAGCTATTTTCTCAACAATACTTTCTACTGTAGCACAAGAGAAAGCTTTCTAGATCTGAGCCGAGTATCTGTGGATGGTGAACCTATGATTTGAAGTGCACCCTTCACTCAGAGACCACAGAATTGTAGTGCTATATAAAATGCCAGACACATGTGATCTCGCTCAAAATATCTCCACAATAAGAAAATGGAGGTCCATCGCAGCTCAGCAAATCATCCGAGAGCATACAGCCACTAGTTAGAAGGGGCATGTTTCCTTTCTTTGAGCTAGGTTTCAAACAATTTGTTAAGCAGGCGGAAATTTTTTGTACTTCTATAAATATGCTGTGTTTACAGCTGATTCGCTGCACAACCGTTCTCCTAACAGCCTTATTTGAACATAACTGAGCTGTTCAGCATAGTCTGCACATGACAAAGTGGTCAAGCCTTACCAGTAGCCGAGAATGCATTATCGAGCCTTTATTTAGCTGTACAGTCAGGGCAATCCAACTATTAGTCACCCTGACATGTGTTTCAGAACACAACACACCCATGAGTCCTGGCCACATTTCATCTGCTTCCTCCACCCTCCCACACCGCAGCTCCTCCCAAATCACTGATATTTTTACTGCCGTTCTAGAAAGTCACTTGACATTCCTAATC
Source organism: Micronycteris hirsuta (assembly GCA_004026765.1). NCBI lineage: Eukaryota > Metazoa > Chordata > Mammalia > Chiroptera > Phyllostomidae > Micronycteris > Micronycteris hirsuta. Next base: position 77,237 of record PVJI01003672.1, read on the forward strand.
TGAGGATGCACTTAAAATTCCCTTCTCAAATTATAAAATTAAAAGCAACCAGTGTAAAGTGTGCACATCCAGCAAAACAAAGGTCTGCTGCGAGGAGAAATCATGAGCACTTAAGGCAACTGAAACGTGAGAACTTCCTCAGTTAAACTAAGAACTTTAAGAAGCTTTCCCATGGACATGTCTATCCTATATCCCTTTCTAGAAAGCACATGTTAATTACCTTTACCTATCACTACCAATGAGCTTACTATGGCCTGAAAATGGACTTGTAGATAAACGAAGGCTACTAATGAAGCAGTAAAACTGAGACCAGGATCTAATGCTACCCACATGAAACCCTTCTAAAAAACCTCAAGTGGATTTACTCATTTTCAGACTTTACATCGAATGTATCCCGTTGGCCTTTAAAAGATACAAAATTATCTGGTGATCATGTAAACAGTCTTTCTACTCAGTTTTACTGGTCTAACCAGAAAAGCCATGGAGTATGGAAAGGTGGGCTGGAGAAAGCCAGGGCAGCTCTTGGGCCTGCTGTCCCTCCTGTCATTTTCACCTTCCTCAGTGACATCTCAGCCAGGTGTGAGCGCCAGGTCAGAGAAGGCTGGCCCTGATCTAACTACCTAACTGGAACAGGGCTGCTGGAGCCTCAGAAAAGGAAAGGAAGTATTCAAGTTTGCCAGTGCGCAGATGCCTCTGCAGTATACTTCCCTGGCTGGAGTGACAGGAAGATAAAACACAGCAAATGTTTTCCTACTGTGCCCCAAAGCCTGGTGGTTGCTTTTGTCAGTCTCTGGAGAAGGGAATTCAAGTGCATTGCAGGGCAGCAACACCAAGCTGCTCTTTGCACATTAGCTCCCCAGCTGGGCTGAGAAGTTGACAGAAAGGGACAAGGCAACCAAATGGCCTTTAAGGTTGCACAGGAGAGATTTCCCAAGGTTGATTAATATAGAGCAGGAATTTGTTTCGAGCCCCCCATTCCCGAAAAAGAAAGCAACCAGAGTTGAGATGCTGATAAGAATTCTTTTATGTTATTCCGATAAAAAATACATTCATACAGAAATATAACAATCTTGCAAAAAACAATTTCAAATAAAATCTTGTAAAACAAAATTTTACAAAAATCTTACAAAGATTCTTTAGATAACAGGGTGCTTCAAAAAAAAAAGAAATTTCACTAATAGAAATTTTTTAATGTCAAGCAAAAAGTTTCTGCTTGATTGAGGCTCAGTTATCACCTGAACAGAATGTAATTCTTTATGTACTTGCTTATTATGAAAATTACAGGCATTGATATACATGGCACCCAGCCCCACCCAATCAGACAACTCCATGGTGTTTCATAAGTGAGACAAGTCAGCGCAAGTTGGTTTTTTTTTTTTTTCTTTTTGTCTTTTGTTTACCTTCTTGCTGAATGGAATTGTTATGGCTAGGCGCACAGCAGGGCCAAAAAAGGAGTTTTCCAAAATCCAGCAAATCAAGTGCCTGGATTTTGAATTGCCAAAAGTGCATTTTCCCCCTTAGCAAAATGAAATGAGTTCTTTAGGTAAGTGTATTATTCATCAACCCAGATAAAAAACCAGTTATTCGAGCTTTCATCACTGCTCATTTCCAGGAAGATCAAACAAAATACCAGCCCGGCCAGACTCACGTGTATATATATATGTGTATATGTATATATATATATATATATATATATATATATAAAAAGAAAAGATCCACACCCACATGCCAGCAGCTGGATGAGATACCAGCTGTCCACACTGCGGTGTGCCAATTCAGGGAAATCATTTGTTGAAAAAATGTGAAGAATCTATGTGCTGAAAAAAAATATCTTCATCTGCATAAAAAGTGTTCTAAAAAAAAATCCCTGTAATTAGCTGACTCTTAGATCTTCTAATAAGGCTGAAATTCAAAATCAAAACCGTAGTGTGTCTGAGACCAATTCGTGGGCTAGTATTCCGTTCACGCCATTTTGAACAGCCAAGAGCACCCTATCCCAGACCTGCCAATAAGGATGAGCAAAGTCAGCAGTCTGGAACAGAGTCCAGGCCCCAAGTTTGTAACAAATCATTAAGTTAAAGATAAAGCCTTTATAAAAGTTATAGTTTTCATTTTTACCTCCTTTATGGCCATTTTGAAATATTTCTTCACAGGCTGTGAAATTTCTAGCTAAACATCTAATTTCTCCTTAAAAAAATATTTATATATTATATATATGTATATATATACACACACACATACATATACTATACACACAAATATACATACACAAGGATTCTGCCCACTTTTACAAAAATTAATATACTTTCTGTATTACCAACAGATAGCTAGATAGTTATGTGAAACTTGTGCCTTTTAAGCCAATACATTAACATTGTTTTTTATAGTTCTGTATCTTTAATATGTGTGAAAACATTACATATTAAACACAGCCGATGTGTGATCTATACAACTGTTGTGCAAAGTCTATATGAAAGTCTCATGGTGACAGAAATGGTCAGATTTTCCAATTATCATGTGTTTTCCACTTTAACACTGATAGTCAAGTTGTCTAAAACACGGAGTCAATACTGACTTGTTGGAGGGGGTTCATCTCTCTATTTGTCTTTGTGAAGGAGGACCTTAAAGAGATTTTTCTTTTTTGTATTTTACATTGATACAGTACAATGCCAGGTGAAAAAAGAGCCTTAATAAAGCATGCATCACCCATACCCCTGTATGAGACCCCCAGGTAAGGGGCCACTTGCATATAAGGCACCATTATTAAGATCTACAGTGCATTAACAGCTAGAAAACCAGAAATTAGTCCTCAAGGCATAAATAAGAGAAACGTAGCTGCATGAGAAAACACTTTCTAAGCTTTAGTGGTTTTATCTACCCAAGTGAGAAAAATTTTAGGTTCTTAGTCTAAGCTTACGTTAGACCAGGAGCTCCCGACCCTCACATTCTTGACGCCCTGCATGTGTCCGATGTCTCAAAGGGCATCACTAAATTCTCCAAAATGGTCATCAAATTCAGAATCATGTAAAAAATATTCCTATGCTGCACGCCACCTATCTGGAAGGGGAGTGTTGCAAAATCGAAGGGGGAGAAGTATTGTGTATTGCCAAGCCCAGATGGCTAGGGATCACCAATTTTGACAAGTTGCATTTTAGCTGCTCAGTAACTGGAATCAAAACTGTAGTTCTGATTTAAAAATGGAAAAGCAGAAAGTTCCCTAGACCATGCATTACTTTTGTCTTACAAGGAAAGGTTACCATTGTGTTATATTTGTAAATACACAGCTTATACAACGGGTAACAAATGAGCTGTTGTAGCCAGTAGAACAAGCTACTTGACACATTGCACGTTTCATAGCTGCACCAGACGCCAACGTCCCTCTCACACAGGAGGGCCCCCCCCACCCCCCTCACCAAGCAGGGTCTTGATCACTCACACGCCCGCCCTCCATGGTTTCCCTTTTTTTCCCCTAAGGCGCAGACACCTCCCAGGAAATGATTCGTGGTCATCTCATCTCAAGGTTTACCCATCACACACAAAACATTCAAACGACATTTTTTTCTGTCTCTTGCAGTCTTGCCACTGCACAGGAAAGACTCTGCCTCATCACACAGTCCTAATAGATCCTCCACATACAGTCAACCCAACCATTAACATTCTCAGTGCACATGCTCACGGCAAAGGCTTAGGGACCAGTGCGAGTCCAGGCCACCCAAACACCACACACCACAGGCGCTCTGCCACTTCCGACGTGATTTTTTTCGCCCTCAAAAGACCTTCCAAGGACAGGTCCTGGAGGCAACTGGGTGGGGTGCAAAATGGCATGCTTTGGCTGGAACGCGCACCCTCCTTCCACGGCCGTCTCTCAGCCTGGAAGCCATTTTAGCCGTAGGATTCACACTCTGCTCCCTCAGAGGTGCCTCTTCATGTGCAGGGCCAGGTGGTCAGACCTGGAGAAACACCTGCAGAGCCAATCAGCATCAGAGAGGTTAGATCTCCAGCCCTAGCTCAGTTACAGACCTCCCACCCTGCATGCCCCCACCCAGCTCTTCTCAGCGGGAAGCTGGCAAGCCACTGAGTCACTGCAACTCATTTTCAGGGGCAGGAAATTCCAAATGGTAGGAGTATAAATTAAGGTCTCCATTCAACTCTTTTGGAGCATCTGACCTGACCTACTTCCCAGTCTTCAAATTCAAAAACCAATGAAGGCCTATCTTCAGAAAGTAGGAATGAATTCACTCTAGTTTTACACACACAAGACACAGAGCATCTTAACCTGGACAACTGGCATATCAGAGACTTTTTTTTTTAAGTAGTAGGCTAAAACACAGTCAGTCCAGGACAGGAAATCATCTGCCTTCCTACTCCATTGTGGGGATGGCATTCCCAAACCCGGCGCTTCAAGCACGTACCTGTCACAGTGAGAACATTTAAAAGGCTTGGCACCAGTGTGCTTTCTGAAGTGTCTGGTTAACTCATCGCTTCTTGCAAAACGCCACTCACAACCTTCCCATGAGCATCTGTAAGGCTTTTCTCCTGGGAAGAGAGCACAGGACAAGCATGCCATGATTTCACTGACCAGTGAGGGAAGGAGCCTGCTACAGCAGCACATGGTGAAAGTCAGCTCATTAGCACGCTCCGGGTCTGGGGGCCTCAGGAATTGCTAATACACCTCCATTAAGAACGGCAGCTGGCACTCAGAAAGTGACACCCAGGAGTTCTTTCCTGACCTAGCCCTCAGTCCTCCAAGTGCTGTGGAAGGGACCTAGAGCCCACATGACCATATTCAGTTAACACGTAAGAAAGACAATTACTCAGACTGGAGAAATACTTCGGAGGTGATGTGTCAGCCCACTGGACCCACAGCCTCTCCGAGGGCAGGGTTTTATTGCTTTCTCCATGGAAACCGTTTCTCCCAAGCACTTATTTTGCTCCTTACTCACTTCCCTGTGGAATAAGCTTTGTCGTTGCCTCTGAGAAACTACATTTCTCCAGAACTGAAGTCATGAGTTTCTGGGAAACCCCATCCAAGGCCTTCAAAGAACTTTCTAAATGACAATCCAATAACGAAGTCCACTTTGCCCCTTGGTTAGATTAGAAACATGAATTCACTAAAAGTGCTACCTTTTAGTGAATATCTTTTTAGAGGACATTAAACATTTGGCCAGAACCAGTCCTACTAGAGAATGCTGTTTGGACAAATGGCACCTGGGTCCTGACCCCTCTCTGCCATGAGCATTTTGGGGACCCTAATTGAGTGCTTAGCCACCTCCTCTCATTACTGGAAAGATAAGAGTTACTTAGGGTGACTTGATCTCTAAGATCCCTTTCAGCTCTGAAATTTCTGTGACTCATCACCAATTACCCTAGAGACTACTATACTATGGTAGTTTTAAATGGCACTTTCATTGAAGTTGTCGTGGTATTTCAGTAAGAAATTTTTTTAATATCTTTAAAAAATTGGTATCAGAAAACAAAAGCGGCATGATTTTCCAGAGAAAGTCCCAGTAAGTGCCCACTGATCAACACTGCTACATATGAAAACTAGGGTCAGGCTCATCCTCACACCACCATCAACACTGGCATGGCGCCATGTTGCCCAGCGACCCTCTCCCCGATCCTTGAGTTTCATTTCAAAAAAATCAGAAGCAACTCCACGTAACATTACCGTGGACACTGCAGACCAAGTACAATGGGTCCTGATCACCGAGAGGGTTGGAATGGGTGGGGGGCTGGGTGGAGATGGAGATCGTGATTTACCTCTTGTCTGTTTACTCTGAAAGTGTCAACCATTCATCGAGCACATGTCCAGTCTTTCACCTCCTACTCTGTCTTCCCCAGAGACCCAACTCTTTGGGGAAAGAGTGAGGTGAGGATGTGTCTGCTCTGACAGCCTTCTGCGGAGCCCGGCCCCCTCCCAGGGCTGGTGCAATTCAGTGGCGCCCACCAGCGGCCCACCTCCCAGGTCGCAGGAGGGACTGACCTGTGTGAGTGCGCTGATGTGCTTTCAAGTGGGAGCTTTTGGTGTAAACTTTTCTGCAGCCGTTAAAATGGCATCGATGCACCCTTCTCCGACCGTCTGGGGAGGCGTCCCCACTGCCCTTGTCACCAGGCTTCCCTGAAGTCCCACTGCGTATCTTCCCTGAAGGGTGTGGCTCACCAGGCGCACAACCCCACAGGTGAGAAGGGTCTCTGCTCAGTTCTGGAGAAGAAGGGGGTGTGGAGGTGACAGAGGAGCTCAGGTTCCCCGAGTTGACCAGCACTTCGCCGATGGGGTCAGAGGTAAACTTGGAAGTGGGTGAGAGTTCCTCGGAACTGTCAGATGACTCACTGCTCACATCTGAGTTCAAGCTGTTGGTCTCCAGGTTGTAACCAAAGCTGGGGCTGCTGAGAGCATCCTCTGGGGGACTGGAGGAAACCTTCACTTCCGGGTCCTCCTTTTTCTCCCGAGCCAGGATGATTTTGGTCCACAGATCTTCTTGGCTGTCAAATTTGATTTCGGAAGCTGACACATAGCAGGGTTCACTCTGGAGGTAACGCTCCAACTCCAGGCAGGTCTGTGCGAAAGGAACCACAAGAAGGCTCATGATTATGACAACTGAAAATGGAACCAAAAGCACTTTTCCAAAAACATGCAGGAATGAAGGGCAAACAGACTGTGGCCATGTCACTATAAGAACCGTGTCTTTAGGAGAGCAAGAGGAAAGCTGTTTCTAGGAATAGGGATGGATTGGGAAGAAATACCATGTGAGACCAAAGGCCACGGTGACTAAAGGTCACTAAGCCAGTGTTTGTTATAGTTACCAGTGTTGATGTTTCTAATGAGTTTCTGTAAACCACACAAAGAACACCAGCCTCAGACACACATCCCTGACAGGTTTAGCCAGATTATCTGACAGTCTCGAGAACCATGTGCATTAAGAAAAGCCCCAGCCATCCTCCTTTCTCAGGCACAAGACAAAAAGGCTGCACCGCACGCAATGCAATGTGTTCTGACATTGCATGTGTCTCCCTTTGCAGACACAGCTGACAGCGCAGGGCCACACTCAGTGAGCAGACGCAGCAAGCTGATGGTCTATATTCAAGGACATCAATGGAGCTGCACAGAAACCACCCACTTCCTGCTTAGCCCAGACCTAGTAGGCTTTCAAAGAATGCCATTCCCAAGTGCAGGGCCATGGGTGCACACAACTTTAATGACTTCCACAGTGGTCAGAGAAAAACAAGAGCTTCAACAACAGAGTGGAGAAATCATTCCAGAATGGCCATCTGCTATTGTAAAGGATGCAAGAGGGGAAATTCCTCCGGGCTCTGCTGGGAGTGCCACAATGGACAAGAACTTTATCTACTGGCCAAGAGTACAACTGTATGAGTCATCACTCTATTTCTTTCACGCAATGCCAGAGGAGACTTCCTTTTGAAATTCTGACCAGCAGCCAAAAAAAGGACCCGGTTCAGATATACATGCAGTGTGTCATGGACAGAGTGCCCCCTCCCCAGACCCACAACCAACCTTTCAAGAAGCTACAACTGCCGAGAGACCAGCATCCCCTCTCCCCACCATTTCAAACTTTCTAGCCACTGGAAAAGAAAAACGGTAGGAAACATTTTAGGATTAAATTATATCTGCCCTTCTCTTCACTAGGATCAATTGCCTGGATGGCCATATAAGGTTGTCTATATGGCCGCAATTCTATAGATTTAAATTTCTACAGCCCACTCTACTCTTTTTAGCAAATGACGTTCGGAACGAGCTAAGCTATCCAAAGGGCTCATGCTTGCTCTCTTAGCAATATGCCTGCTATCATTATATAGCACATACCCTTCCCCCTCCCCACAGAACCCTCACAGATCAAGCATGAGCAAGCAAAGGGGGAAAAACAACCATTGTTTTCTCTTCACCCTTAAAATTGGATGTCTGGGTTACAATGCACACCAGAGTGTTCTGAGGAGAGACCGGCTAGATATTTTATGGATGTTCCAAAGAAAAACGAAAGCATACTTATTGAGATCTTGTTAAACTTTAATCATCTGGCTAATTTAAAATCTCCATTATGCTGATGAGCACTGGGGACCAGAACGAAGCTCTCTGAGAGTTTAAAAGCCTCTGAAGGCTAAGGAGAGCTCTCAGCCTGGCTTGTGGCCCAAATCCCAAATGCCCGAAGGAAACTACTTAGATCAATTTCAATCACGTCCTAAGGAGCAGCTTCTTAAGGAAGAAAGGAGGGGGTTGGGGGGGAGGAAGGCAGAACGGGGTTGAGAACAATTAAGCAGGCATATGAAGGTTGCTACACTTTGCATTTTATCCCTCTTAAAGCTTTCTAGACTTTGAAATCCACAGAATATATTTGTACTTTCTGTCAAAAACCAACAGTCTAACCGGTTAGAAAGACAACCCCTTTCTATCTATCTTTTTTTTTTTTTTAATGGGACCAGTGTCAGAATCTCAGTCCCTCAGGCAATCCTAACAAATTGGGGAAGGGGGGGTTAAGTTTCAAAATTATCCAATGCCAAAAATTCCAGTTCTACTAAAAAATACCGGAAACCAAGGCTCTTCTTCCCAAACTCAGGCTTGAAGTAATTCAGAGGGACTCATTGTCATATGACTGATAAGTCACTGGTTGTGCAAACACTGTTGGTTTGGGTTTTTTTTTTTTTTTTTTTTTTTTTTTGGTCAACAAAAGAAGCAGGTAAGAAAAACAAGGCAGATGGACGCAAATGTTAAGGATTCCAAAGAAGCAACTGGAAATGGCCTGGTACGGAAAAGGAGGTAGTGGATGTTTTGCTGGTTAAATTTCTAACTTAAAAAGAAAAAAACTCTAAGTACAAAGACCAAAAAGGAAAACAAAAACAAATCGCTTAAAAAAAAATACCCTTGGCATCCACACAAGTTCAAATGACAAGTTCCAGCTGTGGAGTCTGGAGCTGGTACAAGCACCAAACTTCTGCCAAGAGCTCGGGCCGGGATCAGGCAGCGGAGCTTGGACTGCACTCTGGTTCAGAAGCCCCAGAAACGGGCAAAAACACTGGGAGCGACGAAGTGCTGCTGCGCCCCACGCAAATGACAACTCGGCTCCACACTGGAAAAAAGCCCCTTTAAAGTGCCTCCCGCACCAGAGGCAGGAGTACATTGTAAGACTAATTATTTTAATTTTTAAAAATTCTACCCAAACCATACCAAAAAAAAAAAAAAGCAAAAGCAAAAGCAATGAACCTCCAGCCACACATCGTCCTGTCGGTGCGTGCATGCACTCCCTCCGCTGCGCACCGGGGCACCTGGCACACAATTCCTATTTACCTGTTGCCAATATTCCTCCAGGGAGGGCAACGCCGAGAAGTACCCGGTCTCGTGCACAATCTGGAGTTCCTGGAAGATGCTGCACATTGGGAGTACATCCATGTCGGGTTGGAAAAGACAGTCCCCGCTGTTGTACCAACAGGGAGATGTGAGGTCTGGAGTCGGGAGCGCAGCGGCCGTGCCTGCAGTGCCGGGAAAGTTTCATGCAAACTCAGTGCACAGCAATGAGGCGCCGCGGGTTCAGATCCTGCCGGAGTCCAGAGACGCGCTCGCTAGCCCACACAATATTTGCAAACACCGGACTGACTGCAAACGTAACCCCTGAAAAACTTCCCTATTCAAACCTTCCCTGCCAGCTCCCCCTCCTCCAGGCCTAGCTCCCCCCACTCCCTCCCCCCCACGTGACTCGTCCGGCCCGCCCCGCGCACCGCCCAATCACGCTGCGCCCGGCCTGGGGGTTGTGCGCAGATGATGTCAGCTTCGACCAATGGCGGACGGCGGCTCAGCGCGGCCCCGCCTGGCGTGACCGAGCCTCTCCAGCAAGGCCCCCGCCATTGGCTAAATTCGAACTTCGAGCGTGTCTGATTGGAAGGAGGCCTCGCAGGCTATTTTTAGCAGGGTATTTAAAGCGCGGGTAGACGCACGCCGGAGGAGTCGGCGCTGGGAGGTGCGCGGCCGAGCGGTTCAGTGCGCCCGCGGCCGGGCCGAGGGAGCTGGTTCCCTTGTCGTACATGTCCAGTCCCCGCCACCCCAGCCGGTTACTGGTCACCCAAGCCCTTGTCACTCGGACACCTTCTCCCAACCGTCCTGTTGCCCGGTCCCGGTCCCCTGCGTCACGCGCAGCAGCTCTGTGTGCCGCGGCGGGACTGAGGAGGGCCGGGCGGGTCCCCGTCACCGGCTCGCCTCTGTCCCCATCTTCCGTCTCCCCCGTTCACCCTCTTCCAACCTCGGAGAAGCCCTGCTTTCCTCCGTCCAGCTCTGTTCCACCCTCTCTATCCTGCCTTTCTGTCCCTCCCCCCCGACCTCGGGACGCCGTGCTCTCTGCTTCCCCCAGGGCCGCGGCTGTGGCTGCGGGGGCCCGGGAGGGACACAGCTGCTGCCCTCGGGGGCTGAGGTGCTGGGCGCCGGCAGGGAGAGGTCTGTGCGCCGAGTCACTGGGACACTGTGTGAATCCCACGACCTTCCTTTAGCCCGTGTCCCCGCAGGGGCCGCTAAAACCCCTGCGCGGCTGGGTACCTGCCTAAGCCGCGGGGAAAGGGTCAGACCTGGGAGGTCCTTGTTGCATCTACTGGCTCTCGATGGGTTTACTTTAGGATAAAGTGAAAGTGTTAACACTGATTCTGTGGCGAACAAATTCCACCTTTAAAAAAAGAGACTCCCTATAACCGGTTATCAGGAGGGTCGGGAACTGCAACACCATCTTCACCAGCTGTCTACCTGCTAGAAATGTCATTTCCAGGGCGCTCAAACCTACAGAATCAAAAGCTGGGGGCTGGGAGGCTGTCCCAGCCGTTGTGTCTGAACAAGGCCCCCCACGTGAATCTGTTGCCTGCTAAAGTTTGCAAACCAGAGATACAGAACTTAAAATGTGCTTTTGCTTGTTACCTACCAAGCAGCAGCCCTCCTTCAGGCTGTGCGGTCTACTCCTAATTGGGAGAAATCTGTCTGGAGAGCTGCAGTCTCAGCCCTCACCAAGGTTAAAACTTAGCAACCAGGCTTTTCCCCTCTGAATATGTAAACAGCTTAAATTAGGTTGAAGCTGGCATTCAGTGTATATGTGTGTATTTTTTCTATAAATTATCTTCTAAAATATGTTGATTTAAAAAAAAAATGCCAAGACCACGATGAATGCACATCTAAAGTGGAAAACTGGGTTATAGCTATTACTTTCCTTTTTATCTTAAAGCAGAGTTTAATGAACATCCTTTTAAATGAAGTTTTTTAGTGGAATATGTCAAAGAATTTTGAGAGGATTTTGTACGTTAGATTTTAGCAGACTAGAACAGAGGAGAATATATCACGATTTAGGGCCCTGTGAGAGTCTAGGCAGGGAGCTTTGTGAATGAAAAGTTAGGGTTGTAGCTATTATGGAGAATCTATGAAGGTAATGCAAAATGAATTGATAACAAATGCTCACTGACCTCTGTTCATCTTAATTTACGCAGAAACAAAAGCATGACAGACTCCAAAGGAAACAAAAATCCAGTGATTCTACCAGTGAACGCCCTCGTCCTGGAGCTTTTGGAGGAGAGTTAGGTTATCCTTACTTACCTTTGGGGTAATTAGTTACTTATCGTGTTAATAATTTTCTTTATCTACATTCCTATGTAATGTAAATGTATTCTGTCTCTTACATGTACTGACCAGTACTTAGAAGATTGTATAGTTTTTAAAAATAGCGAACTAAGTACAACCTTCTAGTTAAAAAACAAGCATGTACCAGGGGTGTGATGTGCAGCATGACCACAGCTAATACTGTTACTAGATAAATAGGAAAGTTATTAAGAGAGTAAATCCTAAGAGTTCTCATGATGAGGAAAATTTATCTTTTATTCTTTTTTTAAATTGTTACTGTACGAGAAAATTAATGTTAGCCGAACCTATTGTGGTAATCCTCGCACAGTATATGTAAATCAAACCATCATGCTGCATGCCTTAAACTTACCCAGTGATGCATATTAATCATTTCTCAATAAAACTGGAAAATATAACCTAATTGGACATAACACAGATACACTCAAAATGGTAATTTTCAGAAAAAATAAAAAGGTGTAACAACAAGTTTGTACAATATGCTGAATTTCAAAGAGAATTGATTCTGTGACTTCCTGCTGCACCCATTAGCCGTTCAGTACAATTACTCACATCCTATGACTGGCCAGGTATTTAGGATTCATACATTCACAACGTTTTGAGAAAGTCCCGGTGGTGGGATAGGTAATAGTCTGTAGAGGTCTTAAAACAAGGCATGGCCACCCTTGGTGTATGTCACTCTTCGGTGGGGACATAGTGTCAGCTCCCTATGTGAAAAAAATATGCCGGATTCTGAGCAATAGTAGGCAACAAAGACAAATCGCAGAAGGAGAGAGAGTCGTTCAGAGGGAGGAATGTGGCATGGTGTGCAGAGATGGACCTTAGAGTCTAGTCATTTGCACTACCTGTGTGACCTTGGTCACATCCCTTCAGTAGGAGGTGAAGATGTCTATTGTAGTTTGATAGAATTGAAATAGATAATGCATTAAAATCCCTGGTTCATGGCAACAAATAGTAGTCATTCAATAAATTGAAGGCAATACTCACTAATGCAACACTCATCCATCTCTAAGCATGCTGTTGAGATTTTAAAAATTCCTTTTTTGAAAAATAGATGAGTGAACACAGAAGCAAAATGAAATCAGCTTTGCAGGTCACATAATCAGAGAAAAAGTCGGGTCCACAGTCACGTCCAGAGACTCCTAACGAGCTTCTTTGTCCTACCCCACACTGAGGATTCTTGCTCTCGCTCCTTTTCACTCTCACAGCTGTGCGTAGAGAGAAAATAATAAGCTTCAGTTGGTGAACATGATTCTTGTTCTCCCCTCATCTCCATCTGCTCATCTCTTTTTTTCCATTGTCATGCTGCCCACTTACACCACTTTCTTCAGAAGGTTAGGACCCGTTCTTCGTGGCTGCCCCAGGCTTCCTTCACATTCCCGGACGATGGAGGTGTCTGACCCCCTTGCAGCCTTGCGTCATTCCCTCCTGCGCCCCAACCCCCCTCCACTCCCTCCTTCACGGTGTTTCTTCCTTCATACTTCCAGTTGCACTCAATTATTTTATACCACTAAGCTCTCTTTGCCACATTTAGAAAAAAAATAATAATCTATTTCTAAAATACACTTTGCATTTTAAACCTGTTTTAACTTAAAGACTCATGGAATGGTACGTTGGTTTTGAGCACTTTTGATCTTCCTGTTCTTCCAGATAATTCAAGAGGGGCTCTTAAGAGGGGTCTCATGAATCTGTTCCAAGGACCATTCCAGTAATGCTCCCAAGGACCCTGGGGCTCCCGCCGGGCAAGAAGCCACTTTGTTCTGATTTGTTTTTGGTGTCACTACCAAAACATCAGTTACCATATGACGTTACAGTGCAGTTTCACTTTTTGTAACTATTAGCGCTGAGAATAGCTAATGAGGAAAGTTCTCTATTGAGAGTTTTGAATGGTTATATAACTTAATTTGTTTCTCCCGGGACCGTATGGGCGCCCTTTCAGCGTTCAGTCACACGGATTGGAAGTTGACTGTTCCTGTGGAACCTTGTGCAAGCTGAGTGACGTAAAGTGAAGAAACAATTATCTTAGGACACTTCCGGCTAGGGGGATGCACGAAATATTTCATTTTCACCAATAACTTTATTGGTTTGGATATTTGAGTATGTTGTCTATCACCCACTATTGGCTTCTAGTGGGTAGAGGCCAGGGCTGCTGCTTAACACCTTCCAATGCATCAGACAGTCCCCACGGCAAAGAGTTATTTGGCCAAAGTGTCAGTAGTACCAAGAAACTTCCCAAACCACTTTTGACACATTAGATCAGTCACAGCATTGTCTCCATATACTGCACACATCTATGTTTGTGTGTTTCAGTTGTGTTTTACCTTTCTTGAAATAATAAGGTGTAATACAATGAAAACGTTGCATATTTTCTTCCATCTTCAATATTAAAATGGCTGCACAAAAATTCACCAATTTTGAAAAAAATGCCCGCTGATGTGACAGCTCTTACAATACAATCTAACAAAATTGTTTCGAGTTAAGTTAAAGAGAACTAAGCACTACAAGAGTCATCGTGTGGAAAAAAACTAAACTTTTGGCCAGCCCAGTAAGCCGAGATCGAGCACGCTGGCTCGCAGACACAGCTTGAAGCTCTGGGTCTCGAGGCTGCGATACCCAGTGTGGTTCCCAGGGAAGGAGCTCGGGGGGGGGGGGGCCCTCTGGGAGTGCTCTGCTTACTGCAAAACAAACTCTGAATACTATTTTAGCTTTTCACATTTTTTTGTAAAAGCAAAAATCTTCTATTTCTTTCAGTTACTGGAAAGAGTTACTAATGTAGGTCTTTTGTAAGAGTGAAGCAGCCTAACACAAACTCTCAAAAAGCATGGGGCACCTGTATATATGAGTGGCAAGGCACTTCAGCCCCATCATATACCACATACAAAAATTAGTTCAAAACAGTTAAAAAGCTTAGTGAAAAGCTGAACTCTAAAGCTTGAAGAAGAAAATGTAAGAGAACACCGTCATGACTTGGGAGTCATCAGAGTTTCTCAGAACACAACAAGCACTACCTTAGAAAATTGTTTTCTCTTTAATAAATTAGACTTCATCAAAATTTAAACTGTATTAAAAGATATCACAAAGAAAATGAACAGACAGTTTATAAGCTGAAAAAATAAGCAGTTCTCAAAACACATATGTAGTATTGAATATGTACCCAGGGAATATAAATGACACATAAAAGTCAATAATAAAAATATTTTTTAAAAAATATAAAAAGATAGGGAAAAAATGTTTGAACACGTACTTCATACACACACATATATATATGTGACTAGTAACCCATGAAAATGTGTTCAATATTATTCATCATCAGGGAAATGTGAAATAGAGCCCATGATTGGTGAAAATGTAGAGCTATGACCACTTTTGGAAAAGTTCTGGCTGTTTTTAATAAAACTAAACATATAACTATTCTGTGACTCAGCTCTTTCATCAGCCCGGCATTTAACCGAAAGCACAGGAGGATATGTTCACAAAGAGATTTATACAAGATCTTTATAGCAGTGTATCCATAACAGCCAACAACTGGTCATTGTCCAGGCGGCCGCCACCAGGTGTGGTACGCTCATAGAAATGTGCCGCTGTCACCGGCAGGTAGGACAAACTACTACCCATGGAGCTACATGAATATGTCTCAGAAACATGGGCTGAGTGAAAGAAGCCTTGCACACAGGCATACCTATTGCGAGATTCAGATTACATTAAGCTCTAGAACAGGCAACACTGATGTTCGGTTACCTCTGGTGGACAGGGGTGAAGACTGACTGGGAAGGGGCCTGAGGGAGCCCTTCTGGGGACAGGTGATGGCAATGGTCATTGGTGGTGGTGATGAGTGGTGCTCAGTCCAGAGGGTTGCCTGTCCTTCCTATCTCATTTCTATGAAGCATTAACATTTTCAGATAAGTCAGAAACCTGTGTCACCTATATGGGAATTCCATTCCAGTCATGCAGGAATGTCCCAATTGTTCTAAGAAAAGCCTGTTTAGTTTCTGAGTGCTTACTCTTTGCTAGGCATCATTCTTTCTCTCCAGGAAATAGCAGTGATTAAGACTAACTGTCCTACACAGCTCATGTTCTAGTTTGGGGACCAGCAGCCATCAGGTCATATCTCAGGTGATGACAGATGCCATGCAGGGTGTGGAGATGGGAAGTAATGGGCAGGGGGGTTAGGAAGTGCCACCTTAGACGGGATGGCTTTGGAAGGCCTCTTGGATGAAGTCCCTTTGTGCAGAGAGAGGATAAGGTGAGGACAGAGTGAAGACACAATGATGTTGGTCAGTAAGTGCCCGCAGACAATAAATGTCAAGTGACAATAGTTCTGCTTCCACTGTAACTTTAAAAAGTATTTAAGGGTTTCATATCCCTTTAGGTAATTCCTTATGTTAAATTATATTTCTTTGTATTAGACAACATTTGTTTTCAGGCGATCTCAAGTATAAACTTCTAGGAGGTCATCAAGACCTAACTGCTTGGAAGAAATAAAAGGGTCACACCTTGACACTCCTAGGCTTCGGAACTCGTCAAACCCTGTACTCATTGCATTTTGATGAGAAAAAAAAAATGTATCAACACTCAACGCTTGGTCAGGACTAAAACGTGTATGAGTCACGACTCTCTCCCACAAGAGAAAATGCTTTGTCGTTTGGCACTCATCAGTTTCAGCACTCCTCGTGTGTTCTGGAATGAACTGACGATGCGTACCGAGGTACCACTACACTTTAAAACTTATAGTAAGTGTGTATATGGAAAGAGTCTCCCGTTTGCACAGGTTGCAAAAACACTAGACTTCTGTGTCGGAAACCTGGTCAGCCGCTGCTCAGAGAGGATGAGGCATTTCAGATCCCTCAGCTCTCCCATATTAAACAATTCTGAACCATTTTACAGTTTGGTTGATCTGATAAACAGCCTACAACCCCCATGCCCACGATGCTCTTCTGGAAGAGCCAGAATCCTGAGTGTTGTGCCTCCTTCCTGAAAGTTCCCCAACATCAATTTCTGGTGGGGCCAATGCTCCCGAGAGCTGAGGGGCAAGCAGGCCCCGTCTCAGGTGGCGGTGCACACTGAAAGATGGGGCACAGTGCAACGTGCGCTGACTTCTGAGTAAGAAGTGCTAGCTCAGGCCATTGGCAGGACTGGACCGTTTGCGTGATTGTGTACCTGGAGGCCTTCTGTTCTGTTTTAGTGAGTGTCTCCTTGTCTCAGAGTCGCTGACATGAAAAAGGAAACCTTCCCTCCCTGGCCCCGCATCTCACACGGGGCTCCAGGCGGTCTTTCCCAATCCACACGTGACATTTCGGCTCCCAGAATGAGCCTGAATGGGAGGCACTTGCCCACTTCACATATCCAGGGATCCTCAGGGGAGGGATTTGGGAAAGGTCGCCTGAGCTGAGAGATTTAGATGTCAGTCCTTAAAAATGGAATTTTAATAGCAAAGGGCTTAGTGATTAGCGCCATGCCCTGTTTATTATTATAGAACTTGGAAGCCAGTCTTGGTGATCTGGGGTCGATAACAACAATAAGGTGTCCATCTCTCCAGGGAGTTTAAGCAGAGAACACAACTCAGGCCACAAAGTTAAGCTTACTCAGAGCCATAGAAGAGGGTCCTGGGCTGAACTCCGTCTCTGGCATCAAACCAGCTGCTTGTATAAGTGCCGCCTGCGAACCGATTGTGCCGCTGCAGCCCCAAACCAGCTGTTTGAATGCAGACACATTTCTCAATTCTTCTGAATTCAGTTAAAAACATGCTTCCTTTACAGGACTTGTCAGGGATTAGAGGAGATAACGTACGCTTAGCTTAGCGCATAAGAGAAGTTCTACTAATTACAAAAGCGACTTTTGTGAAGGCACAGCAATGACAAATCCAGCCTTACTCCCAGCAAGAAGCCACGGACCTAGAAAGTGGGGTAACGCCAGCAAGCAACTGCAGGGTCTCACCCCTCTCCTTTCTGTGCCCGGGGCAGCTGCAGCGATGAGTGTGGGCAGCAGGAGAACTCTTGGATGAAGACTGATTGCTTTACTCTTTTTCCTTTCTATCCCTCCTGCTCTTCCTGGTTATAGGGACCTCTGGTCACACGCTGCCTTTTAAACAGACTCAGACCCTAGGAATGTCCTTGTGTCCCCACTGTCATGGTGTCTTCTTGGTCCTGGGTGGCTGGCACATGGCAGGGCTGTGCTGGTGGCAGCTCCATGCAGCTCGTCCTTGTGACCCTGGTCCAAACGCATTATCTTCTTTGATTCTTTGTCTGCTTGGTTTTGTTTCCCCTAGGAAAAGTCTTGTGGGGAGTGAGCACACACAGATGAATACAGGTACAGACACACTCACACAGGGATATACTCACAGAGACACACACTCACACAGATATACAGACACACAGGAGGGTCTCCTGCTATATTGTGGCCAATTAATGGGCTATTAGAGTTTGTAGCTGATTTTAGGCAAATTACAGCCTGGATGAGTATCTTTCCTTACTTTAGAATAAAGTGTAGTATTGTTGTGATAAACAGATTCATAAAAACGTGCCAGATTTCAGGAGTGTTTAGATGATTAATTTTAGGGACTTAGTAGGTGGCGTATGTTTAGTTAGAATTACCTGTCCTCAGTGTCATGGAATTGAAAGAAAACCCTTTGGATGATGAGCTATTTATAGCACAATTTAAAAAGCTGTCTTGTGGAAATGCAACATCTCATTAGGAGTTAAATCGTGGAACTTCCTGGCAAAAAAAAGTGGTACTTAAAAATAACATGTTGTCAGGGTGGCGTGAAATGTTACAGTGGGACTGTCTGCGTGAAGCGCACAGATGACCACAATGACTTGAGCTTCTGTGGCGAGAAATCATGGTTCTCTCCTGAGGCCAGAAGCCCTTACAGATGGCAGGGCAGTGAGAAGTTTTCTTCATGCTTTAAGGTAAAATATTACATGACAGAACAGAAGAAAACACGTTACTCTAAGAAAAACCAATGGACAGAATCTGTCATTTTGGGGAACTAAAATCATCAAGGACTTTTTGTGTCTTGAGGAAAATAATGGAGAAGAAATGCCAGGCACTGTGGGTTCCTTGGATGGGTTTTTAGCTCATATGTACCACAAGGAATTTTTTTAGAAAAGTCAATTTTTTACACATTTACAGAACTCATTTTTTTTTCGGATCTGCAATGAAGGCTTAAACTGCGTTTTTGAAACTGTCAGTCTAGGATAATGTCTGGGCTATCTTTTTTATTAATACCTAAATGAGATCTATGCAGTGTGGGAAAAACCAATAACCGGCACTACAGACTGGTAAAGAAAATAAAAAGAGGAACTCTCTGCAAGCTTCTCCCTCCCTCCGACCAAATGGAATGACGGATGGTATTGTGCTGTTATCAACACAGTCGCATGCAGCAAATATGTGAATGACTTCAGAGATAATGAAATGTTAAGTTTTTTGGTTCACTATTTAAAAATATAAAACCAACAATTACAGATGAAAACTATTCATTCTGAGATTTAAGGAGGGAAAAGCAGGGGAAAAAAAAGGCCTTTTGAGTTCTCAGAACACAGTGCTGTCCTGATTCTCCCACAAAGGGAGCTGGCATGTCTCTGAGAAGAAGGACAGGCAGGAACCTGTGCTGTGGTTCTGGCTCTGGCTGTGCCCCAAGCCTGCCTGCCGTCCGCCCCTGTCACCTGGGGGAGGAGAGGCCCGCAGCCAGTCCTGACACACATGGCCCCAGGGCCCTGCCTTCCATGGATTCTGTCCATACTGTCCAATCGTGGGAGATGCTCCTTGTACCATAAATCATGCGTCAGGCGGACATCTTTCTCACTAGGAACGCTAGCAGTTGACAAGATGTCACATGTCTAACTCCATACCCGGTGAAGCCTTCTTATTGAGTCGTTGAAGGGCCGGTGGGGGAACACATGAACATTTAATGATAGAATTTAAAGAATCTTTTTTTTTCCTAATCTTCACCTGAGGACATGCTTATTGATTTTAGAGAGAGAGGAAGAGAGAGAGAGCCAGAGAAAGAGACAGACAGACAGCAAAAGAGAGAAACATTGATTGGTTGCCTCCCGTACGCTCCTTGACAGGGAATCGAACCCCCACAACATTTTGGTGTATGGGATGATGTTCCAACCAGCTGAGCTACCTGGTCAGGGCAAGAACCCTTTAAAAATTTATTTTAAGCACATTTCAGTAATGGAGGCATTGTTCTTGGATAGCCCCTGAACTGTGAACATATCATCAGTGTTTCACAGGGAAATGGCTTCAGTGGTACAGATGGAAATGTGTTTAAATATTATAAGCAATTGTCCAGAAATACATTTTTATTATATTATCAATACTCACTGTGTAGATGCAAAGGTTTAATGGACAAAGATAAACTTCATCCTAGCCCTGGTCATAATGAACACAAATTCAGAAATTAATAAAATCTAAAAAGTCAGTGCCTTTCAATGTCTTAAAAATGTCCTTTAACCAGATGTAGAATTTTACAACTATACACCAAATACTAGAACCTAAGCCCTTAAAAATGTTAAAGTGTATTTCCTTTCATCAAAAATACTTATTTGATTCTATCATATACTTGTGAAACCTATTTTGCAATATTTTAATTGTGATATATTAATTGAGGAAGTCTCCCTTAATTTCCTAGAAAACATTAACTAAAATTTCAAAGCTTTAGTCTCTAGGTTACATTTTCCTCCAAAGAAAATATGTTATTTAGAAAACAAACACTGTTGCCTTGTGATAGATTATTTTGTTTCAAACGAGCCAACACAACGGAATAAAATATATGATCTGTCGTGGCTGAGTCACTTCCTGTTTCAATAACAAGAATGTCATCAGCTAAACTCTAACCAGCACAGTTTGTCACTGTGTGTGGGGCTTTATTTGTACATGTTGCCAGAATGTTCTTAGGGAAAATACACTCATCATTTTCATACCAAAAAAGAAACTTCGGTGAGTGGTTTTGGCTGAGGCTGTTGCCTTGTTTGTTATTGATGCCATAACCGAAGCCTTCCTAATGGAAGGGAGAATGTTCACCCGGCAGCGGAAAGTGGAGCTGTAAGTTTGCCCAGGGAAGTCATCATTTACTCCTGTCACCAAAGCTCTAACACAAATGTGCAGCGGTTTCCCAAAGATTGAGAGTTGTGCTCCAGCGGTGTGACAAATCAAAAGGCCTGAATGTTTGCCTGGCTTGGCTACTAAGTGACCATTTGATCGTGGATTTCTGTTTCCACATCTGTAAAATGCTGGTGTTGAACAGCATGATCTCTGAACTCTCTTACAGTGACAAACACTTTGGCTCTTGTCCTAGAATCATGAAACTGAGCTGGCATTCTTTGCAGAGTAAGTGCCTGATGGCCCCTGATTTTAGAACCCCCTACCCCCACCGAGATCTCCCAGAGCAAATTTTCAATGACTCATCTGGGTGAGGTATTGCCACACTGCCTTCCGGGCAGGACAGTTATTGCCTGGGTGCTATCACTTTTGCAAATCTCTTAAACCCAGGAGCTGAAGGATTCCAGACAGTGCTCCTGGTCAGCTCAGCTTGAGGACACCCTCCAGGGTGCTGGGGACATAGCTGGGGGTGGGGGGTGGGCGGGAGGGAGGAAGAATTTAGGCCCCCACTCTGACTGCTTCTGAAATCTTCTCCCAAGTTAATGTGACTGGGGTCAGACTCCCAGTACACTGAGACACATCTCAAGGTTTGACTTGCAGGAAGGCACCTGAGTGACTCATTGGTGTGACATTCTCCTCGGAGTCCAAATGAGACATCATCTTATGGGAGGGGAGAAGGATTTTTCTGTGCTGTAAGGGAAGCTTAGACAACACCTGAGTCATGGTATTGCCAGATTTTAAAATCTGGTACCTTTGTGGAAGTACCTGGACACTGACCACTTTCCTTTCAAAAGCCCCACCAATAATTACATTATGAGTCCTGACCAATGTGCTCAGTTCGTTGGGTGTCGTCCCACAAAGCAAATGGTCACTGGTTCAATTCCCAGTCAGGGCACATGCCTGGGTTGTGGGTTCAGTCCCTTGTCTGGGTGGATACAAGAGGCAGCCCATCAACACTCCTCTCTCATATCGATATTTCTCTCCCCTTCTTTCCCCCTCCATTCCTCTCTCTCTAAAAATAAATAAATAAAATCTTTTTTAAAAAGAATTACATTATGAGTATGTCATAAAAATTCATCCTGTCTTACTTGTAAATGCACCATGGAGCTATAATAATTAACATCTTATTTGCATTCAGCAGAATCATATACAATTGTCTAATCTGGTGATAGGTGTTTGTAATTGCTAAGTAAATATTTGCTCTCAGGTATAAAGAATGAATTAAATGGGCAGGATCCTATCCTGCTTTCCTGTTCCTGAGAGCCCAGGGCAGCCTTCACTGTGAGTGGGGTGTGTATACAGCTGAGTCAGGTAAAACCGGGCCCAGCAGCCCGCTGCCTCAGGGACGGCCCTTCGTGTCTGTGATTAGTGCTGGCTCTCCTTATTGCTAATGGCTCTCCACCCGGGATTCAGTCACATAAATACCGTATGAGATGACACTGCCATGTAACTGCTGAATACGTTAATACTCTTTTTTTTCCCTCCTCAAACCTGAGGTCCTAGGGGAGGTGCTATCGCTGTTAGAAAATGTATTGCCCTCAGGAGGTGGGCCCACAATCGCGTCATGTGCTGTGGACATGGGTTTGAGTCCTCAAGTTCCCTGTGCCCCTCAAGAGTGACAAGCCAGAATAAATAAATGATGAGCAGCCATTCCTGTTGCTGTGGTTATAAAACCTGCTGCTATTTTAGGGCCAGGATTGTTCAATCTGGGTTTCGTTTCCTTTCACCATCTGCTTTGGCGTTGCCTGGCTCTGAAGGGCAGGCTGTGTCGCGGCCAGCGCGGTGCCGGTGCTTTGTCCAGGTCTACACAGTGAGATGCCACCCGTGGCAGTAACAGAGGGTGACAGAACTTAAGTAAAATTACTTTCCATTCAGAATTGTTTTTAAAATATGCTTTTAAACAAAAGAGATATCTGAGAGCATTTAAAAAAAATTCTATGTAAAGTTCAAGGAAATCAGATTTATGCAGTGACAGAGTTTTTGTGGAAGAGAAGAATTGTGAAGAACGTTCTATAGTGTTGTGTGTGTGAAATTCTTCATCTACTCATCTGTTTTCTCAATGGGCTGGATCTTAGAAACCAAGGAAAGAGTCTCTTTTTGTATCCATTAGCTGTTAATAATGTGGGTCCCTAAGAACATTGGCATTTGATTGTATCAACATTGAGGGACTGGCATAGAGAGCGTCTGCTGTGGGTATTTAACGCATACTTCACAGCACATATTGAACACTGCACACTGCACAGTACTTCCTGCTCACAAGGATCCGAGTATTTTGCCTTGCTCATTCATTGTTACTCGACTGCCAGAGAAACAGCCACCCGAGAGAGGACAGTGACAGGCTGGTGACCCTGGCCATTCTTGGTGGACTTGGCCAGAGTCTAGAGATGATTAGAGAATTAGTTTTGGCACTGGTGCAGCTAAGAGCTGAAGAGGTTTGTATCACTATCAGATCTGTCAGCTCCCCAGACATGGTCAACCGGACTTACAGGAAATGCACTCGCAGGTGAAACAACCTTTGGCACCCAGCTCCCAGCTTTCGGTTCAGAGAACGCTGCGTTCCCGGTACAGGGAGTGGAAGTTGATGTCATCAAAAAGATATTGCCTTGCTTTGAAATCAGCAAGTGCGTTCAAAGTTCTCCAACAAAAACAAAAAACAAAATAAGCAAGAACATTTATGTAGCTGCTGCTGAAGAATGCTACATAGCCTTCACATGAGCGTTACAATCTTACTTTCACTTACAACTTTCCCAGAAGATATTGTTAGGAGTAAAGCTCCAAAATTAGCTCTAGGCCAAAAGTGAAAAATTTCAACAGCCACTCTACAGCGGGCTTTTGTGTTCAGAACCATATATGGGTGAAAGTAACAATTGCAACAGGAAGCAAAAAAAAGAAAGGAAAACTTTTTTGTACTTAACATAAAATGCTTAAACTTTCATCTGTGAAAGAGCTCAAATTCCCAAGCCTTGTTGAATGAAACGCCAGGTAGCTTCTAAACTCGCTTTTATGAAATGTATTTGAAATGCCTCACTAACTTTCAGAGCCAAATCAGGAGACACGGCTCCCACTGTTATTTAACAGTTGGCTGACATCTCACTTCTGTATGTGTTCTCCTTTTCGTAACTAAATACTAGCGAACATTTAATTGAATTTTGATGATAATCTTAATAGCATCATTCTACATTTACTTCTTAAAGCAATTTCACCTTTGTAAACTGCTTTTGCATTCCTATCAGCTAGTGATATAACTTACTTTGTTCCAAGAGTAAAATTAAATTCTTTACTAAGATAACATGTTTTTTATTTTTTGGTATAAACACAAACATGTGAAAAATGCATAGAAAATGACCTCACTGCAATGGGGACTCATCAATGTTAGTTATTAGGGGCCTCTATACTTCTATGAGACCACACACTGCCTTTCTCACAGATCTGGGGGTGGGCATTGAAATGAAGTTTTAAAATATGGTGTTTCCTGGCTGTCAGTTGATTTCATTATCTAAACTCCGGTCAGTGGACACCCTTGGCAGCCAGGTCAGGAGCTGATTAGAGTCCAGAAGGGGGTCCAAATTTGGTGTTTTGAAGGAGCTTGCAGAGGTTCTTAATACTTAATGATCGCCTTGAAGGTCTCATCAATTTCAAACGAACATTCCACTGTGGAAGAGCAGCCCAGGGACACAACCTGAAGCAATTGTACTCTTTATGAGAAAATGAAGTTCTAGTTAAAAAAACAAAAAATAAACAAACAAACAAACAAAAAAAAAACAACTAGTGACCAGCAGCTACAGAGGCACACCCCAATCTGAATAAACTCAGAGTTCAAAACTGCAGTGAATGGCTACATGAGAGAGTTGTTATTATTGTTAGGAAATAAACGTAATCTCCCTAAAGTGCTAATGTATTTCGGCTCAGCCTCCAGATGCCCACCACGCGCGCAGGGGCTTGGTGGGAAGTTCAGGTTACGGAAAGTATGGAGGCAGCTGCGAGTTACGAGGTCGACCTGAGGATGTGCTGTGCACACATTTCAGGGATAGATCGATAACAACATTTTAGGTGCAGGGCAGTGCGACCTCATCAGCACCCAGCTGGTGTCTCTTTGCCATCAGTTTTGTCAAAATGTCAAAAATCATCTATTTTGAGAAATCCATGCAGAAGGGAGAAGGATGGACCCTGGGTCGCTCCTGAGCACGTTTTCTAACTTTACACAGCACCCTTTCCCTTAGAAGATCCACCCACTTGCCTACAGAGAGAAGCCTTAAGTGCCAGGAGCATCAGGAGGCCCATGGAAATCTTGGGAACTTTAGTTTTCAATCAGCGCCAACACCCACTCTCCTAGCCTTGGTCAGGGCAAGTGCCTTGCGCCACCTTCCCTGCAGCTGCCTCCGCCACGCAACCGTGCTCCTCGACCCTTCGTCTCTCCACTGACGTTTGCCTCCACTGCGGTGAATGTGACTGCCAGGACAGCACCGCCTCTAATGACCTTGTTCCCCCCTGATGCCATCACACATTTCCTGCTGTAGATCTGTCTCCCTTTTGGGTTATCAAAGACAGTGGTGCAGCAAACGGCTGGAGGGGTCTGAGTCCTTGTTCAAAGTGCACCACTTATAGACCACAAACTTCCTTGTAAAAAATTCCTTTGTATTCTTGGAATCTTAGGAACCTTAAAAAATATTCATAAGAATTTAATTTTCCCTCTCCCTCTCAGGAGTACAACATAATGATTCAATAAGTACACTGAATATGTATACATGTGTATGTTGTGAATTGATCACCAACTGTAAGTTTAGTTAACATCCCTTGCCACACACAGAAATTTTAAAAATGTGATGAGAACTTTTATGATCTACTCTTAGCAACTTTCAAATAGGCCATACAGAATTGCTAACTATAGTCACCACGCTGCACATGATCTAAGTAAGATATTAAGGAGCTTTTCTGCTTAATGTAAAAATAATCGTTTTGAAATTTTGCATAGCAAAGGTGATTAGTTTGGAACCTCTTGGTCGATATGCATTAGATACTTTCAAAAGCACCCTTTACTTGTTTGTGATCAGGGTAATTAGTCGAAGATAGTATAAGCTTACCAATTTTTTCTACCTGGAGAGAAAAGAAAGTTCATCACAGCGACTTATCAACACGCTTCTCATGCATGTTTTGATAAAGTAAAATATGTAGACCCCAAAAGGTCCCAGAGGACACCCGACGCAACTGGTTCTGCCGGTAAACACTCCAGTTCTCTTGTGTCAGTCACTCGGCCATGTTGTAAGTGTCTATCAAGAGATTTCAAGTACAGTCTTTGCCTAGTCAGTGGTTTGCATCCATTTTATTCCCATGTGCCTCATGTCACCATAGCAGCACTTTTCCTGTAGGCAGGAACTCTCCTCCAGGGCGGTGTGGCATTTTAGGAGGGCTGGACAGAAGTCCCAGTGGCGGGGACATAGGGCTGTAATGCAAGAGAGCAGCCCCTTCCTGAAATTCTGTCGTGGTTGGTGCTACTCCATGGTATACATTCCTCAACCACAATGTTCTTTGCACTTTACGGTAAATATATTTCCGGGCATTATTTTAAAAAAAGAAACCCTTTCACCATAAATCTAAACCTTGCAGGCATAAGAATTAGCACTTCTTTTCATTTTTAAAAAGTCCTAAAATTTGAGCTCTTCATTGACAGAATCGGCCAGAAGAGGATACACGAGTCAGAGACGGGCAGCCCAGGACTCACCAGAGAAGTTTTGATGTGCACTAGCAAAAGTCAACATGTTCCTTATTTAAATGACAATGGTCATGATCCACAAGCATTTGGAATCTAACGTGCTGGATTTTTGCCCTTCTCAGCTACAGCCACCATTCTTGTTGGATTAGAATGTATACATATCCAATTAATGTCCCTAAAAACAACGATCTCCTCTGCCACCTTTTCTAGGTCGCAGGCAACTGCACTGGAAACACATGTGTGTGTGTGTGTGTGTGTGTGCGCGCACAGGGCTGCAGAGAAAAGCGGTGTTGCCGAGCCCTTGGTGCACGCTTGGGAAGTTGGCTCTCGGGTTTGTAGTTCTGACTTCTCTTCCAGGAGCCTGCTGCTATGACTGGACTCCACAGGCCTACTTTTACAGCCACCGACCTCTTTCTGTATTCTTGCTACTCTCTGAAACCATGACAGAGAGAAGGAGCCTAGTACTAATAAAATGTCTGCAGAAACTCTCCTCCAAGGCGGCGTGGAGTTATATTTTGCCTTCAACTTAGCCACCCCATCTGCTCATAGCTTCTTACAGAGTGCCTCTTTCTGAACTGGTGTCAGCAGCCCTCCACTGGCTCCTTTTTTGGTACGGAAATGTTCAGGGTGGCCTCACAGGTTGTCCTAGGTAATCTGCTACAGGAACAATAGACTGAATCATGCCCGAGGCTTGGCTCTATGTTCTAACTTTACTGGTACTATGTTTTCTAGAAGCCGATTAAAATTTACTTGTCTTCCTAAAAATATCTGAGGTTTGGGCATTTTAAGTTAATATGCTTAAATTGTTTAGATGTCTGGACAAAATCTGTACTCTACTGAGTTAAATCAGAGAAAAATTTATTTTGATATGATTCTAAGTCAGAAATAAGAGATCGGTGTTCTTGCTTTTGACAAGGTTCAATGGTGCTTTAGAATATGTGCACGGATTCTTTGATAATTCTTCCCTTAAAGAGTGGACCTAATTTCCCCTTTTCTTGAATGTTTGCTGGACTCAGTGACTCACCTCTAATGGAGGTGATGTGGCAAGGGCGACTCTATGTGATGCTGAGACCAGGTTTTTGAAGGTGCTGTAGTTTCTTCCTTGAGCTCCCTTGCACCACACACCCTGGAGAAGCCAGCTGCCATGTTCTGAGGATGCTCAAGCCACCCTATGGAGAAGCCCATGCTGTGAGGAATTGAGGCCTCCTGCCAAGAGCCATGTGAGAAATCAACTTTTTGGTGGCTTCTTAAGCCCTGGTCAAGTCCTGCCACAGTCTCTGTCTCTGAAATCATCCCAACCCCGGGACACACCAGAATTACCTACTGCTCTTAGAGTCCGAATACAGGCCCCCTGCTCTTTATGGTAGTTTGGTCCTGGTACACATTCAAGTGAGCACTTAAAACACCATTACTATTCTCATTTTCGTGCACGGAGCAGTAGAGGCTTCTGAGGGCATACGCTGGTTCTTGATACCGTTTTTTGTCTAGCATGCTACATGTGCTAGGAGGCACTGCAATAAGTCCTTGTGACTGTATCTTCTCTTCACTGCAAGATAGTCACATTTGTAACAAATGAATAGAAGAATTTCCTTTGTGGTTATGCAAATAAACAGAGGAGAAAAAAAATTTTTTTTAAACTATGAATCTGGTTTTTAATACATGCTCCCTCGCTTGCGTGCAGTGTGAGTCATGTAGTGAAAAAAGCACATCTGTGTAAGTTTCGTGACCATCTGCCAGGCAATGCGCTCAGACAATTGAAATGACTTTGTGTTACTGCACCTTCAAAGGGACTAGGCCCCAAACTGTGACCGTTGGGATGAAAAGGAGAGTCTGATTCTGCAGCAGATCAATTTGACCCTGGTGATACCTGCCTGGCACCTGGTTGTAGAATTAAAACCAGGGTTACAGGGGTACCTTCTAGGAATAACCTAATATGTTACCTTCACACTCTTTCCCCACAAATTCCCAAGTTTCTTTAAAAGAGATCCAGGGAATTGGATACCTTTCCCCTGCTGGCTGGCATCATCTTAACCGAGAGAATGCGTTTGCTGCACCCGAGTCTTCTTCTGTGTTTACGACAGCAGACCGGCACTCACTATTGCTACGTAACAAGTCACTCCCACAGTTAGCAACTTCAAACAGCAGTTTTATTTTCTGCCATGTGACTTTGTGGGCCAAGAATTTGGGAAAGGCTCAAGGGTGCCGTTCTCCCTCGGGGTCCCTCATGCAAACCTGTGATCATTACTTCCTTCCTCTGAGTATGACACCATTTCTTTCCACACATGCAGATTTCTAAAAAAGCATATGTTTTAATTTTAGGTTTTCTTCAAATGCAGTAAAAGGGGCACCTACTTGTACTCTCTTATGGTACAAAAACGAACTTATATTTCTCAGCAAATATTGTGTGCGTGGTTTCTGCTGAGGAATACAACAGTCACAGAATAGTTGTTGGGAGAAGACCCACTGACAGTTTCTAGTAAGTTAAACCAGAAGATTTTTTTCCCCCCACTCAGGTGTCTACTATGTTAAATCATTTTGTTTTCTTAAATCACGAATGGAATTTGAATTTTATTAATGTTTTCAGTATCTGATGAATTAGAAATATCTGGTGGGGAACTTACCTAAAACATGTCATTGTAAATGGAATGAAACCTATCAGGTGCTGACGAAAGAAACCACACTGGAGAGAGACCTACTCTACAGTTTCATTTACGAAATCCCAGATTAGGCAAAAAGAATCTCTAGTCCACAGAGGGGCATGACGAAGCACTGTGTTAGCAGACGTGTCCTATATGGGTTTGGGTATGGTTACACAGGTGGGTGCAGTTGTCCAAATTCATCAAACTGGGCCTTTAAAATGGTGCACTTTAGATACTCAAGTGACACTTCAATACAGTACCCGTGTCTCATGCTTTACCGTGGTGATTAAACAAAGTGAAGTTTGCACGATGCTCATGGAGGGCAGTCCCCAGGACGTGCTAAGCATTTGGCTAATGTTTTCATCGTTATTGTTGGTTTTGCTTGTCCATACAACTATACTCAGGAAAGTTTGCTGTGGAGGGAGGCAGATGGCAAAAGCAATGATCCTTCTGCTGCAGGGGGGAGTCTAACGGAGTGGGGCAGGTACGGGGCAGCTGAATGAGGAATTCTTTTTCCAGAGGTGTTGGAACACACAGGTTGAAAATCCCTGCCTCACACAACCCAGTTCCACATCCACTTCTGAGGATCAGAAGGTTCAAATCCATGTCTTAAAATATAGATCTACAAGCTCATCTGATTCCCTCAGGGCTGGGGGTGTCCCTGGAAATTCAGGGACAGGAGGGTAGGACACCCTAGGCCCCCACTGCTATTTCAGTATCCCCCAGGCAGGGTGTATCCAGTCGACTGCAGAACACAGGCTAATTTAATCAATGACTGAGTACAAACTTCACCTGTTTTAAACTTTCTAGTTTATCTCTTAGCACAATGACAAAGATACATTTTCTTTCTGAGTGCCAAGATTCTAATCATTTTTTATCTCTGGAAAAGTTGACTTTCAGTATTGGCTATTTCAATTTCTTTCTAGCTTTATTGAGGTATAATTGACATAAATTGTATATATTTAATGTATAGCCCTGGCTGGTATGTCTCAGTAGATTGAGTGCAGGCCTGCAAACTAAAGGGTTACCAGTTCGATTCCCAGTCAGGGCACATGCCTGGGTTGCAGGCCAGGTCCCCAGTAGGGGGTGCATGAAAGGCAACCTCACATTGATGTTTACTCCCTCTCTTTCTCCTTCCCTTCCTCTCTTTCTAAAAATAAATGAATAAAATCTTTTAAAAAACTATAAATGTGATGTTTGATATACATTGTGAGAGGATTACCACAATCAAGCTAATTAACACATTTATCACCTCACATCATTACCATTTTTTTGGTGTGTATGGAGAGAAAAAGACTTAAGATTTATTCTCATAGCAACTTTCAAAGACACAACGGTCACAATTTTGTACATTAGACCCCCCAAACTGATTCATCTGATAAACTAGAAGTTTGTACCCTTTGAACAACATCTTTGCTTCTACGAGTTTGACTTTTTTAGATTCCACATATAAGAGGGATTATACAGTATTTGTCTTCCTGTGTCTGGCATATTTCACTCAGCATAATGTCCTCCAGGCCCATCCATGTTGTTGAAAATGGCAGGATTTCTTTCTTTTTTTTATGGCTGAATAATATTCCCTTGTATATGCTATTTATATTGAAATTACTCATAAATGTTGGCACTTAGTGTCACTTAGTATTCCCACACATAATAACTATTAATTCTTAAGCCATACCTACAAACTTATCTCAGGGCAGAAAACTTTTCTTTTTAAAAGAAGGATCACCAGGAGAAGCTGCCCAAGGCAGGGGTTGTCCAGCTCTGACCTCACTGCTGGCGGGAGTGTAGTGAAGACTGACTTGGGATCCTGGGTCAACACAGGAATCTGTTCTCCATGAGCTGGTGTGACTCTTCCTTTTGGAGTATTATCCTAAATGCCACTGTGGTGAATCTGTTAAACAACAACTTTACAATATATATTCAATAAATAAAATGAAGATGTTTATCTTATGACTAATTTTTGAATATTCTCCAACAACGCATTCAAATACTATGAAGTACGGATGCTGACATGATTGTAAATCAACTTCCTTTTTGAAGGAACCCATTGAAATTTGGATGAATTCATGGAGTCAGGAAGCACACACTCAGAGGTGCATTAGTCATAGGACAAATGAGTTAACACTCACATGCAGATAAATCACTGCAGAGCTTTTTAGTCTAAAGCATGATATGCCTTATAATATTTAGGAAGGTAACCAGTTCTACAATTTTGTGGTGTCTTCAGCACTTTTTGTACTTTACAAAAAAATATATGCATTTATTTCATGAATTCTACTAAGGGTGTCTAAGGATAATGTCTCTTCCTGAAGAATTCACATGTGTCATCTAACTGTCAGCTTCGGGAGAGACTCTGTTTCTAGGATTTGCAGTCAGAGACAGTAGAGATTTAAACTGTTAAAATTAATTGAAAATATAAGGCCCTTCCATTCCTCTTCCCCCCCAAAATAAAAAAGTATTGTCTTCCCGTGAACACACCCGGTGTTCACTGCCTATGATATGAAGTTATCTGTGTGCGCCATGCTTCTGGTGTGACCTTACTGAATTTCTTGTCATCTGTCTCTCAAGTAGCAACTCTTCTCCTGGATCTACATTTGGCCAATTAAAATAAACACAACTGTTTGGAGTGAACTAAAAACTATAAGACCCTCAACTGTGGCATCGGTAAAAATCACAGCAAACAGCAAAAATCACATTTCCACCAAGAATAAGATCATGTTGTAGGAGGCACAGATAGCAATTGATTTTCTTTTCCTGGCAGCCAAGCAGGATGGATGTTACTGCTCTTCCTAATAACACGTTTCTTTTGTGTGAGCTTCTGTTTGAAGAGGAGGAATGCTAAGGACGTTTGTTTTAATCAGACTTGGCTTCTGTGAATTTCAGCCATTCTTCCCTCCTGTTTATCAAAGTGATGATGTAAGCACTGTCAGCTACACTGATTAGATAGTTGGTTGAAGATACACTAGATCAATGAAAGCCACTCCTTATGATCTTCAAAGAGAAAGAAAGTCTAGATGAAAAAGAAGAGACCCTGGTGATAAAATGCTACCATATAATTGAGGGAGAAATTAGGTCACAACAGAGAGTTCTAACACATGCTAAGGACTTACTTTTGTCTGCAACCAATTTGATTTCCATTGATACTAACTTGTGTTAGAAAAGTCTTGATATCTTATCAGAACTAACTCTGGTTCCTCTTTTTAATATCGACTTCCTTTTTCTAGGTATGATGTGAAGTCTTTAAGAATGAGTGTGAAATGTTACAGTACAATTAATTATCGAGGCGCTTTCAAGCTCTTTACCTCAATGACATATCCCAGGAGTAGTATAGATATTTATGAGTATTAATGTCTCTATAAGACAGAGGAGGATACAGAATTTGGTGAAAAGTAGTGACTTTCTTGGGGCCACTTGGCTAGTGAAGTGCAGGATTTGGAGTTAAAGCTATTCTGTGTGCTTATTTTCTCTGAGTGGCGTATAGTACAAATATTTTTAAAGTTTACATTCTACTTGTCACTATGCTTATGCATTATCCAAAGAAAAGGCATATTTATTTTCACTTTAGTGTATTAAGAAATAAACTTTTTGAATGCATGCTTAATATTATTATTTCACACAATGGTTCCCAATGAATCTACCCAATAGTCATGGGATCCAGGTCATAATTTTGTATATTTAAACATTCTGTATAACAACAATATCCAAAATCATCATCTAGTATATTTAGGTTTTTTTGGTCAATTTTACAACAATCAAGCACACTATTACAATAAAATCTATAATTGTTCAGAAAGGTGAAAATATTTCCAGAAAGAGTCTGGAAAACAGCTGGGCAATTTGCATGCCCTTCCCCACAAAGCCTATTTTCACAAGATTACTCCAATCTTTCTAAAGACATTTTGACTAAAAACCCAATTGTTTTTGTGTATGACTTTTTATTGCTTTGTTTAGGTACAAACAGCATATTTAGTCTGCATGACAACAGTCTAGTAGATAGGGGGGCTGAGTCTTCTTTAAAGAAAAAAGCTTAAGAAAAAATATTAAGTGAGTGGCCTATGCATGCCATCTAGATATATAAATAAGCTATAAAATAATTTAAATATACTGTATTATTGATGTCGTTAAGGCTGGATGCTATTACCATGTTGGCCTTTGATCCCCAAGCAACAAAAGTAACTCGAGGAATGAAGTATGAGTGAGTACACCTTGATTTAGCCTTGAGGTGGAAGGACCAGCAGACCCCGGGAGCTGAATGCACCGGCCAGGAGGCAGTAGGGGAAGCCTCTGCTCTGAAAATAAGGTGTCTGTTACTTGGGGAAGAGATAAGGTGGCAGAGTGTATGTCGCAGGATTATGAGAAACCTTGGAATTTAGACCAAACAATTTGACTTCAGCAGACATGTAACCTCAGGCTCCATTAGGACAGTTCAATTTACCTAAAATAAAGTGTTCAAATAATTCAGACTGAACATCAGAGAAAACCTGCAAACTGGAGAAGCCTTCTGGTTGGGAAGGAAGACACTGATCATCATTTTACTATCCTTCCAAAGAGAAGAGTGTACTGAAGGGGAGGGGGTGCACTTAAAGAGTTAAAAGCATACAATAATGTAATGATAGGAAAATTATACTGAGTCACCTACATCTGAAGTATGTAGGTTTATGTGAATGGCCTTGAGAGTAATACACAGTTTTAGAGAGGGTGAAGGCCCCCAAATATTACCAAATGTCAGCTAGACATGCTCACGGAGTCATTGGTCACGAGGCTGAAGTCCTTTCAGGTGTGTTACTGTGCTGTGTGGAATGTGCTGCTGAAACACAGAACTACTGAGTTCTGGGTTAACTTCATTTTTTAAAAAAATATGTGATTTACACATGGCAGACCTCATATCTGGCTTGCTAACCATGCCACCTGTAGGGGCATACCTCCTTCTGCATGGAGAGGCCCTGGGGCTTGCTTTCGACTCTCATCTTTGCCTCCCTTCATTACTTGGTGTCATCAGAGGACTGTCACGTTAGCTGGGCCCCTATGTTGACTGTTGGCTGGTGGGACTGGCTCAGGTTCTTACCTCTGTTTATGAATAAACTGGCTGTGAAGTTCCTTCCATTCTTCCTAGTGGAACCCACTGAACCTCCTTGTCAGTTTCAGTGGCCTCCAGTTTTTCAAGTTGAAGTGTAGACTGAGACTGGGCTGGGTGCAGTATGGAATATTTAAGATGGTATCCCAGGAGTTTGGTGATAGGAGGGGGTTATTTAGGTATCTCTCGGTCATCTCAGATTTTGAAATCTCTGTATCAGTGAGATTTAAAAGACCACCTATAAAACTAGACTATTTTGGAGGGCCTGGACCCAAGTTATGTGTGTCAGGTTCATTTTCAAAGCATCTCTGAAGACTGACTCCAGTATTGACTGAAAGAATGTGCCTTAACCCTGACAGCTGTGGCTCCAGATAGCACATCCCTGGAAGCTTGGGTATCATGGAACCTATTAAAAAAACCAGACAAAAACCATACAACCCAGGACAATATTTCCTGCTCTAACAAGACCCTGAAAGGTAAATCAAGAATGCTTGGAACTGGCTGCTGCTATTTGTGACAATAACAACAGAGACAGCCAAAGGAAGGGACAGGATGGATGGCTGGCAGTCCCGGGGCGTTGGGAATAGAAAGGGTCTGGGTTCCCTGGAGAGTTTCCAGTGGGATGTGCGAGGTTTGCCGGACAGGAGCTATTAATACCCCCCTTTTCAGATGAGAATTCAGATGGGCTAGAACAGCTTAGCCACCTTCCAGGGAATGTGGCGCCTTCTCCATGGGAGGAGAACTCATGCCTGGGTCTGAATGACTTTAGTCATGCTTTACAGTTTAAGGGAAGTTGTCTTGTTAACACACATTTGCTTCTAGCTTCTCAAGACAGAGCTTCTCGTAAAATCTGGAGCAGGTTTTCATGTGCTAAGACTCCCATGAGACCGGGTGAGAGGAGATGCAGGGCTTACCTGGGCTCCTAACACACTTTACCTGGTGTCTGGCCCCTGCTCCTCATTCCTGGTCAGGCCTGGCTCCCTTCTCTTCCAACGTGTCAGTGACAGGGACCTTGTTCACATAACTGGATCTGACAGCTGGTGGTGATCCCCCTGAGCAGGGACCCGAATGAGTGTTGGCTAGAGGAAGGTGAAGTGATTTCCTCTCCCCTCATCAGGAAAAAACCCCCAAACCCTCTACATGTGTGCATGTGTGCACACGTGCCTGTGTGTTTATGTGTGCACATGCACGTGTATGTATGTGTTAGTGAGTGTGTGCATGCACATGTGCGATGGTGGAGGAGATGGAAGCAGGAGGTGAGGATACACAATATGGTAACTGGACATTAGTGTGTTCCCTAAAAACAAACACACCCACCATTGGGCTCCCTGAGCCTTTGGAATAAACTGCCTGCATTTCGGTAGATTCATAGGAAGCTGTGCCCATTCAGCAAGTGAGGATCTAGACCTTCTCCTGATGTACCAATTTTGCCAGTGAATGAATTCATAAACATTTATAAAAACCTATTTTGAAATAACCTATAATGCAATTCATAGTCCGAGCTGTAAATGGTGCTGTTTATGCTTCAACTGACTGAAAAGGGCATTTCTTAAGGGATTCCCCATGTCAGAACACCTCCCACATGCCCATACTGAGCTCTTTGGCCTCGGGTTTAATGGCATGTACTTTTCATGTACTAGTTTTCCTTTCCCTTTCAAATCACAATCAGAATTGAAATGGAAATGAAGAAAAATGAAAGGACTTCAGTATTAGCCTTGACAGCCCTTCAGATACACAACTGAATCCTCAACATTGTTGTCAAGACACAAAGAGGTACCAATAAGAAAAACATATTTGCATAACCTGGCATTAAACATCGTTTTAGTTTCTATTTATAAAATCTCCAATTAACTCACATAGGTTTTTAAAAAGGAAGGGAGGCTCACGTTTACTAGAAGTCTAAAGAGGGTGAACATATTTTGAAAGAATGCCACAGTGGCTTCGGTATGGAGCAGACAAAGTACCTTCACGTAGTATAGCTCCTAACGCGTCACACTGAGAAAGTAGTTTAATTCTACTTCACTTGGCTGAGAACAGAAACAAAACAATAGTCTCTCCTCAAAAACCAAAACAAAAAAACTGAGGCAGCTTTCCATGTATCCTTTTGTCTGAGCAGGTGATGCTCACATGGAAGTTTCTGGAAGGTCTGCTGTTATGCTCAATAGTCTCTGCTCTCTGCTCCCAGCACTTGTTAGCAAAGCCTGGTCTCCCTGCCTGAGTGCCTTCCTGACTGAGAGTTCAGCTGTAGGTGGGATTTCAGTTACAGCTTTGGATGCCTTACTCCCTGTGCTACTGGCACACAGATTCTCCTCAGCCAGGACTTTGGTGACAGGCGACTTCTCTGCCTCCATCCTCCCTGATAGGGGCCCTAACCATCCTAGCTGCCTTCACAGGACTCCAGCTTCCCTCTGACATCAGACTTGTCAGGTCAGGTTGATAGCCTCATTTTCTAGCTCTGGTCCCAGAGCCTGAACAGGGCCTGATTCAATAAACAGCCTCACGTGGTCAAGTTAATCCAGTCACTGGAGTTTGGCTGTAGGGTTGCTGCGAAGAGATGAAAATCTCTCAGGGCTCCTTAGGGCGTGGCTTTCCAAGCCACTGTGCTTCTACAAAGAATGTCCTCCTGAGTGCTTCTCAAAGTCAGTCACCTCCATGGAGAAAAAAGTTTGGGAAATTATACCGCGTACCTCTCTCAGAAATTCACAGTGACTTTAACATGTTTTGGGGTTCTGAGAATTCCTGTATTGAAAAGTCTGCTAAACATTGTTTTACTTAGTGTTTCCCAGATTTAATTGACCGAGGATACCTAAAAAATAACAGCATCTCTTAACATCCCCTGGAATTAGCTCCCATGGAAATCAGGAAGTGCTGACATACTGTCATCTCTGGAGGCTTTGAATTGAGACATGGTTTGAGCCCAGGGTCTGCACAGGCTGGGTGACCTTGGGCATGCCACATGACCTTTCCAAGCCTATTTTCTTCGAAATAAAATATGCATCAAATCCAAAGCTAGAAACAACACAAGGAAAATCATAGCACAATGCTGAACATTGAACCCTTTCAGTATAATGAGTGGTAGCATGGGATGGAGCTGCAGAAAATGCTAAAACTTAGGAGATAAAGAAGGCAAATAGTTCTTTGTTTTAACCAATTACATTAAAGCATTCAGACTGGCTGCTCAAACAGCACCTCTAAATCCCTGTTGTCTAGATCAGATTCTAATATCAGCTATTTTGAAAAATACTAATGTGCCAATTGTTTGGTTTTCTATTATTGAGTCAAATAAGCATCTGAGCCAATTAACAGAGAGTTCCAGAAAACAGGTTCCAACAGACTCCAAAAGTAAACAACACGTTCATTGGAAATTTTATACTTTGGCTGCAGCTCAGAAGATTCTGGCGGCAGAATTCAAAAAAAAAGAAAAACTGACAAAGTCTGTGAGCCAAACAAAGAAGACAGAATGTGTGAATCAGGTCACCAATTTTTCCTTTATGGAGATTAGATTTTAATCTGTTTCCAAAATGATTGGAAAATGTTTGAACTTGTACAATACAAATAACTCCCTCCCCACAAAAGGAGAGTTTTTTTCCTATAAAACACAAACAAAATTTATAAGCAATTCCTATTTGAAATCATATTTGTAGAAATACTATTTGCATTTTAAATAACTATTTGAAAATGGGCTATTTATAGTGTTCTGCATGTGGAACTCCAGTGGATTTTAGCACCACTCCTGAGCATTTGTAAGGGGAGATGAACAGGAAAATAAACAACAATTAGGAAAAAGTGTACAGCTTTATTTTTCCCATTTATTTGGAAAGATCAGCTCTATACTGCAAAAGTGTTTATTCTGCTTGAGATTAGCTTTTTAATTTTTTTGGAAGTTAAATCAGGGGACTTCTGGCCAAGACGGAGGTATGGGTAAACACGACTTGCCTCCTCACAGAACCACAGCAAAAATTACAACTAAACTGCAAAACGACTATCACCCAGAACTGTCAGAAAATCAAAGAATTAAAGAAGTCACATTCATCCAGACTGGTAGGAGGAGTAGAGATGTGGAGTTGGTGGAGAAGCAGAAAGGGCAGTCCCACACCCACAGGTAGTGGATAATAATTAAGAGGGGTACCTCAGGAGCAAGGAGGCCAGACCACCCACTCCAGGGTTCCAGTGTCAGGAAGATAAGTCCCCATAACTTCTGGCTATAAAAACCAGTGGGGGTTGGGACAGCAGAAGAAACTGCAGGATTTTCAAGCATCTCTTCTTAAAGGGCCTCATCCCTCATTTAGGACTTAAAGCAGACTCATCCCCTCTAGGCTCCAGCACCGGGGCAGCAGCTGGAGAAGCACCAGTGGCGTGGGGGAGAAACTGAAGTAACTGAAATCAGGGTGAGTGATGGGGGACAGCTTCCTCCTGGACAAAACTCCAGAAGCCAGGCAGCAGCATTATCCCCTTTCTGAGCCCTCCCCGACACGGAGTCACAGGGCGGTGATACCATACCTGAGACTCCATCAACCTAGCTCACATGGGTTGCCCAGTCCTGGCAATCACCTAAGGCTCTGCCCCATCCAATCGACCGGTGTGCTTTTCTACAATAGGCAGCTACTAAGAGGATCAAAGCAGCTCCACCTAATACATAAAAACAAACACAGGGTGGCTGTGACAGTGAGGAGACAAAGCAATGTGGCCCAAATGAAAGAACAGATCAAAACTCCAGAAAAAGAACTGAACAAAACAGAGATAAGCAAACTGTTAGATGCAGAGTTCAAAACATTTGATATTAAGATGCTTAAAGAACTCATTGGGTCCTTTAACAGCATAAGAAAGGCCCAGGCTGCAATGAAGATTACACTAAGTGAAATAAAGAAAAATATACAGGAAACCAACAATGAAGTGGATGAAGCCGAGAATCAAATCAATGGCTTGGAACATAAAGAAGAAAAAAAAAACATTCAATCACAACAGCAAGAACTAAAAAGAATCCAAAAAATAAGGATAGGCTAATGAGCCTCTGGAACAACATTAAACATACTAACATTTGAATCATAAGGGTGCCAGAAGGAGAAGAGTAGGAGTAAGAAATTGAAAACTTATTTGAAAAAATAATGAAATAAGACTTCCCTAATTTGGTCAAGGAAATAGACATCCAAGTCTAGGAAGCACAGAGTCCCAAACAAGATGACCCAAAGAGGACCACACCAAGATACATTATAATTAAAATGCCAAATGTTAAAGATAAAGAGAGAATCTTAAAAGCAGCAAGAGAAAAGGAGAGAGTTACCTACAAGGGAGCTCCCATAAGACTCTTAGCTGATTTCTCAGAAGAAGCTTTGCAGGCCAGAAGGGACTGGCAAGAAGTATTCAAAATGAAAATCAAGGACCTACAACCTAGATTACTCTATCCAGCAAAACTCCAATTTAGAATGGAAGGGAAGAAAACGTGCTTCCCAGACAAAGTAAAGCTAAAGGAGTTCATCATCAGCAAGCCATTATTATATGAAATATTAAAGGGACTTATTTAAGAAAATGAAGATCAAAACTATGAACATTAGCCCTGGCTGGCATAGCTCAGTGGATTGAGCGCGGGCTGGGAACCAGAGGGTCCCGGTTCGATTCCCAGTCAGGGCACATGCCTGGGTTGCGGGCCACCTCCCCAGTGAGGACAATGCAAGAGGCAACCATACATTGCTGTTTCTCTCCCTCTCTGTCTCCCTCCCTTCCCCTCTCTCTAAAAATAAATAAAATCTTTAAAAAAAAAAAAACTATGAACATTAAAATGGCAATAAATTCACAACTATCAACAACTGAATCTAAAAAGACAAACTAAACAAGCAGAACAGAAACAGAATCATAGATACATTGATTATTTGGAGGGTTATCAATTGGGAGGGGGGAGGGAGAGAATAGGGGAAAACATGCAGAGACTGAGAAATACAAACTGGTAGGTACAGAATGGACAGAGTGATGTTAAGCACAGTATAGGAAATGAAGTATCAAAGAACTTATA
Organism: Micronycteris hirsuta; assembly: GCA_004026765.1. Classification (NCBI taxonomy): domain Eukaryota; kingdom Metazoa; phylum Chordata; class Mammalia; order Chiroptera; family Phyllostomidae; genus Micronycteris; species Micronycteris hirsuta. Next base: position 117,383 of record PVJI01003672.1, read on the forward strand.
TGCATGACCCATGGACATGAACTAAGGGGGACATTGCTGGAGGAAATGGGGAGTACTAGGTGGAGGGGGGCAAAGGGGGAAAAATTGGGACAACTGTAATAGCATAGTCAATAGCATATGTACAATATATTAAAAAGGAAGTTAAGTCAATTTTACTTTTGTTATATTTACACCAACGTGGTTTAGAATATAGTGTCAGACTTAGATGACAAAAGAATGATAATGTCCCATATTCTAATAAAACAGCCACATCAGCATTTTCTGAATAGCATTAAGCACTACATCAATGAAATACCTTCAATGTATTGTTTTAATATGCATAAATTACCTTGATCACAAAAGAGCCATTTGTTTGGATTCGTGAAGTCAAAGGGGTGCTGGCAATTCCATCATTGTTAGGTCTGAGAGCTGCACCCTTTCATTTCAGAACGTGCCATTTGCATACTTCTCATTGGTGGCCTAATGATACGGCCATGGACTTATGTAACTACAGAAAGAATTCTGGGTATGAAAAACTACATCTTGTATTTTCTTTCATACCCAATTTAACCTAAATTAAACATATGCTTTAAGAGAAATTTTGGTTGGAATAGTCTTAGATTTCTCATGTGCCTTTGAAAAGTCATGGCATGCCATAGAAACAAAGCCGCTAAATTCTGCTCAGCAAATGTGCCGATTGCCCACTTAAGTAAATGTCTAAGGCAATGGGAATATGGTAATGAATCTTTAATTATATTAAAATGACCATGCAGCCCATTCCTTCAAAAACTAAGGGAAAGAGAAACTTTATATTTAGTTTGTTTATTTGTTTATTTAAACACCATTTATTTAAACTCTGGTGACAGTGTTTACATTTTCACAACTTTCATACAAATGAATCATTTCCATACAACCACCCTGTGAAGATACAAATGTGCTGTAACTCCCATTTCATGAAGAGGTAGAAACTCTTAGATTTTAGCATTCTGATGTTTAAACAAAGTCTTCAGGATGAAGACAAACACCCACCAATCATGTCTTCTCATTCAGGCCTCTCAATTGATTAAATATTAACAATCTCATGAAATGAAAGAGACAAAAAATATTTACCAGTTGCCTAATAGATGAGACATGTCAGAAATTTCTGATCGTCACTGAAATATAAAACACTTCCTCCTGGTAATTTTCTTCTCGAAGCACTGTAATATTGTAAAGGTTGGAATCTTATTTCTACCTTTTTTGTTGTTGTTGTTCTTTAAGCTGTTTAGCAAAATATAAAGCATTACTTGAAATGTATTTTCAAGTGGTAATTTCTTCTGGAGATAGTGGCTGGCTAGTCAGGAGCAAGTAAGAAGACTCTTTCTGGGCCTCCTGCTGGGAGAGGCAAATCTTTACAGAGGCAGAAAAATAAAAATTTGTAGACAACTAGACAGTTGGGAAGATATTCCAGTAACATTCTGACAGGAGCTGGATGATCAGAAAGCTTGCAGATGGAGGCTAAACCCTTATTTAGCCTTCGCACATCCCTGTCAGGGCAGAACTCTTCCCTCTGAGACTGAACACAGTCTTTTGGGGCGGTGGGCTATGGTAGAGTGGAGGTATTTCCAACACCCCTGCCCCGTCTCAGACCCGGCACCAGTGTAGGGGTCTCACAATTGAACGGAATGACAGCAATCCTAGTTCAAAGAGGATGGGCTCATAATGCCTATTCTGAGTGACTGTTAAGGGCCCAGTGACTGAGAGTAACATGGAGACCCTGAGATCTAGAAATGGGTTGCCTGGGGAGAGCTTGTAGTTATGTCTTTTAATAGTTGTGTATTCTAGGGCCCATGATGTAAGTCATCTACACTCCAGTTTCCAACTTCAAATGAAGATGGTAGGACTACCTACCTCACAGGGTTATGGTGAGGACAAAAAGACACAATCCACATAAATACACACGACTGGGACTAATAAGTGCTCACTGTTAGCTATTTCTGTAATCATGCTGTTGTACTAATGAATCACCACTTCAATCGAATGAGATAGGTGTTATAGCCTCCTCAATCTAAAGGAATAGGTGTCTAATCCAAAGGTATGCTTCTGCTTAAGCATGGTGGGAGAGGACTGGGGCTGGATGGGTCCCTCAGTGTCGGAGATGAGAAGATCGTTTCCACATAGCCCTGGAAATGAACCAGGAATGCTGGAGGTTGGCAGGGGCCATCTTGACACGGGGAGGCGCAGTGAAGTGAGGATTTGAGAATGGCTGGATGCCAAGGACCACATCTGGCTCAGCCGAGGGCTCTTAGATAGTCATTTAATAATGTTAAACAAGTTTTCATTGGGTAGAAAGACAACTTCTAAAGCCAGGTCCTATCATCCCTTGATTGTGTGGACCTTCAAAAATCCTTACTGCTATCAGAGTAAATTTAATCTACTGGAAAGAATCAGAGTTGATCTTTGATGAGAGCGAAGAAGACTGAAAGTTTAAGACGGCCTGGTGCAGCTGAAGTGCAGAATAACAAAACAAATGATATATTTAGTCAAAAGTTTTCAGCAATATGTGAACAAAACAGTAAAAATTGCTTTAATTCTGTATGGAGTTGGTTGAATTCAGCACACCGTTAAGCATTAAATGTACTATTTAAAAAAAATTCTAATGAAGGAAACTTTAAGGAACTCAATCTGTCTTAAGTATCTATTTTTAGCTGAAGATGGCCTATAACACTTCTTACCTCTTTTCTTCTTGTGATTGTTTTATCTACTTAATAAAATTTTATTGTAAAAAATTTGTGTAACTGAGTCTCTGTTAGTTATTCTGAGTTTTACAATGGTAAAAGTAAATTTAAAAATGTGTTCAAATTAATAGTTTGCAATTATTGATTAAATATCTTAATATATGCACTATATTTTAACTCTGTTAACAAATATTAATACCACTCTGAATAC